>JAPYZO010014909.1:0-11204 GCA_030522905.1 Torymus flavipes
ATATACGCGAAAAACGATCTCTGAAGAAAAATTATTTTAAAAGTAAATACCTAAATAACTTTTTATTTTTCAAAGTTTCCGTTCATTAACGAACTAACAAATAAGAACCCAATAATCGACGCAGCCCTCGAGAGAAAAAAAGGGGCGCCAATTAACCCCTTATAATCTGATCTCGTAACGGGCCATCATCACCCAACTTCCGCCGCAGCCCTCTTCACTCGACTCCAGCAGCCCATCCCTCTCTACTCTGAGAGTGGCGCGCATCTTGTTCCCTTACTCCCTCGCTCAACAACGACGAAGTCTTTGTCTCAAAGAAAGTCTCGGGATCCTTACCTTGCATGTAGGTGGAGAAGGCCAGGTACTCGAGTATGTCGGGCTTGGAGACGGTGGTGCGGTTGCCTCCGCGCTCCTCCTGCAGCCGGTCGAGCGCCTCCTGCATCCAGAGCACCGTGTGGTAGTAGTCCCCGTTGTTGTACGACTGTCGGCCGAGCTCGAAGCAGTCGCCCGCTGTGTGTGTTGGAATGAAATGCAAAAGCGGCCAAGTTTATGCTAGTTTCTACATCTATGTATATATAGGTATGCATATAGAGGCGGAGTACAGAGTGGCTGTGCAAGTGCACACAATGGTTTAATACGAGGAAAGTGGTCTTATTTGGCCGAAGAGGCGGAGAGTGCTGTATGTGTGTGACTTGGTGCTCGGTTAGAGGATGCCGCTGTGGTATTGTGTTGAAGGCTCGAGTGCGTTTTGTTTATTAAGTGGAGAAATGGGTTTTTGGTGAGGTTTAATATGCTGCGCGTATATAATGCGTTACGCGTATACAGTCGTACAAATCCTTTTATTAATTTTAACTACATTAGTTAACTACTAAAGAAGAAATTTGTAAAGGTTATGTATTTGAATTCTATTCGAACTGAATAACCGATGAAAAATCGCGTTCAATTCATTGAATAGCACGAGCTATTTGCAATAATATGTCACGCATAATTGCTTTATTTTTTGTTAAATCCCTCTTGTATTTACGTATACATGTGCTAGCCATACGAAACTGTAAAACGCAAAAAATCAAACAAAAGTTTATCGCTGAAGAACGTAAAATTTTACTTTTAATTTTTATCACGTCCAAGAGTCGCGGCTGCTGCCAGGCCAACTCTCTGGAACAGCACCCGCACCTTTAACCGCTGTCGTCAAGTGCACACGAACTTTCCACTTTCGGCGCGTGCATGCGTGTACACCCCCGCGAGCGCGCACGACCTATATACGACGTCGCTGTAAGAGCTCTTTTCTTTGACGAAAGAGGAAGAGAACGAGCCAGAGGAGGAGGAGGATGAGTGTGCTTTGTGTTTTGTTTTGCTCTTCGCCGGGACGAATGGGTTGAAGTTACTTTGTTTGGTTTGTGACATCAGTGGATGATTGAAAGAATTTCGTTGGGGAATACTCGTATGTGGTATCTTTAGAGATTGTTTGGTATTGTTTCAAGTGGAAGTTATATATTAAGAATGAATATTTTTAAAATATTTTTAATTTTACGCGCGTTTTATTTAGCCAGAGAAATAATCAAAACGTTATTTCACTCATTTTGAAGTACCAGAAATTTTTCGTAGAAATTCAAAAGCCTAAAGTCCCCTGTTTTCGACAATAAAATATTTTGCATTAAATTACACGATTTTAACACGAACCACGCTGAACTCCTCATTCAATTATAACGCATTTTCAAACTTTATTCGATCATTTCATTTATATTTGAAGAATGCATAACAATTCTAAAGGACCGGCGAAAAAAAAACAAGTCCATCAACGCGCAATAAATTTTATTTCATTCTCTCCCGAATACCATTGAAAATCAAACACTTTTCATCCGCCCCCTCAACATTTCCGGACTCTTCAATCTCAACAGCGAGCGTGCACTCGAAATAAAATGAAAAACTCTCTCTCTCTCTCTTGCTCTCTTCAAACTGGCGTTACAAAAAAAAGTTAAAATTTAAAACACGCGCGTACTTTTTCGGACAACGCTGCTCGTAAAATCGCATCCTACTTTCCGCTCGCGACTTTTTAATCAACATCAATTCAGCCCCGCCCGGACCAGAGAGTTTTAACATTTCCCAAGCGAGCGATTGAAGAGCCGGCGTGGCAATAAAACCGGACGAAATAGAATTAAACCGCAAAAATCCGTGACGATGCTCTGTGTTAAAGTGGTGGTGTGTGCGTGAGTGTCGGTGGAAAGGGAGTGTAATGAAAGTTCACGGGGGATTATATGGGTGGTGTGATTTGGCGAGTATTGCGGAAAAATCGTGCGAGTTTTGGATTCTATGGGACGGAGAAAGGGATTTTTGGTGTAAAAAAATTTTTTGATATTCTTTTGGAATGTTTTTTTAGGCAAACCGCAACTTTTTACAGATCTTATTGTACGAAATCATTAAGAAGATGTTAAGACATTTTTAGTTAAAATCGTGATAATAAAGAATATTTTAACTGTTTAAGGTTTAATTTCTAACCTAAAAATTTAATATTCTTAAATATTATTGCTGATGTTAATATTATGCGCAAATCAAAAGTTCATGATTCTTTTCATTTGATAAATTATTGTTTGCAATTCCAAATTTTAATTTTTATGTTTTATTCATTTATTTGATACTTTATAAAAAAAAAAAATATTCCAATAAGCTTATAGTTTCTGACCTCAAAATTTAGTATTAATTAAGGGTAAATGACTACCGTATTACATCAATTATAAAAGATACATTAAAATTAAAAGAAAAAGATTTCTGGCTTATAATAACAAATAAATTATCCTTAGCATGTTGAATAAAAAGAAACGCGCATCGATTTATCTAGTTCATTTAAAAAATAAATAAAACTTCATTTCGTTTGTCCATATATATGTATAACACACTTTTTTATAATAATTAAAAAAATTAGCAATCAAGTAAAGATACAAAAAACGAAAAGTCCAAAGCTTTTATATTAATATAACATTTCTTTCTTTATACTATTTTCCTCTAACAAAACTACAGGAGCCTCTTCATCGAATATTGTTGATTGATTGGAAAGGTTCGCAAAAAAAGGCCACACGCGAGACTGATATCGACTATCGTGACCAACTGCACTAGTGGGTAATCTGTAGACAGTCAATTTAATTTAGCCCAGAACGTGAGCGCCTGCATCACGTAATTGGTATAATAAAGAAAGTGCACGTATATAACGTGACTTTAATCTAATACTAAATTGTTATATCTTTACGTATACGGCTAATAACACATCGAATTTTGATAAATATTTTTAATAAAAATTTGCCCGTTGATTTCTACCTCTGCTTCGATCAAATTGATTTCTACAAACTCCATATACAAACGTATCCCCGATCATCGCTAACGACTCAGCGCCCATATATATATATTCTTACTCATCCGAGTCAACATTCAATCTCATTACCTCCCTCGCATCCCGACAAATCAGATTACCCACTAATTCTCGCGCGCGCTTTCTGCGCCACCCAAGAACCCTGCACACACATCCCGTTAATCGGTACTTTTCAATCTCCGCAATGCCAGAACTCGCTTTGACACGGTACAAATTCCCTTCCTCTAATTAGCCATCGCCACCCCTTTGCCCAGCCACAGCCAGCCTGTATAATCATCGCAGCCCCAATATACTATATATATATACTGCTACTCACCCGACAGTCCCGTGCTGTACTGTACGCCATTGAGAACACCTCGAGCGACCTGTGCCGTCTCTAGTTTGTAGGTATCCTGGAGCCTCATGAGTGCAACCGCCGCCCCGTTAAGATCCTCCTCCGTGGGGAACTTGAGATCATTGCGCGAGCTCGTGATGTTGGCGACGAAGGCCTTGCCTACGTCCTCGCTGATGAGCTCCTCGATGCGGCGCCAGTCGGTCGTCAGACGCTTCACCAGCAGATAGGCGTTTATCGGGTTCGACAGGTACTGCTGGATGTTACGAGCCGCCTCCTCGTGCTCGCGAGCGTAATCCTCCACGTTCCTAAGGGACAGAGAGAGAGAGGAGATAGCGCGGTTAGCGAGGCGTTATATGTAACGATTATATGTATATATTATACACACATATGTATATAAACGTACGCGTGTACTGTGTATAGCGTATGCATATGTATTAGGAGGTATTATATACAGGTGCGTGCGACGCGCACCTGCTGTATTTGCATGAGGATACTGCGCCGCTGCTCCTTCGTGTTTGTCTGTGTATGTATATATACCTGGGTGTTTCTATACGAAATGGAGAGGATGCATCGTTTCGCAATCAATTAATTTCGGACGCGCGTGCCCAATAAGCGCCTACCTACTATAGCCAGAGCTTTGTAAATCATTGAGAGAAAACGTACCTAGCAGCGATGTCGTGTACATGGGCGAGAGGATGAACGTGCGTCGCCTACATAGGTATGTGTATACGTGGTACATCTTTGTGTAATGGGGAGAGGCGCGTGCATTGCACGCACGCCTGGATTACGGTGGAATTTGCGAATGGGACAAATTAGCGGAGTGTGTGCGTGTAGATGGGAAAGGGAAGGTGGCGCGCGTGAGATATTTTTGACCTTCGTTGGTAATCTATTTTAGGCATGATTGTCTATATACTGAGGAGATTATTGGCTGAATGAATGGCAATTGTTTTTTTTAACTGAAACTGAATTCGAGATTGATCTGATTTAGCTATATTATGTGGCGATTAAAATATTTCTTTTTGTATTAAACATATATGTACTTATATTAAATTCACTACCAAATGAGGAAAATGACAGATATATCGTTACTTTCCTGTTTGAAGCATTCGATATGGTTTGATCTCGAAAATTACTGACAAAAGTACAAAATTCCGTTTAAATTATCACGAAAGCAACGCTAACGATTGATATGTAACATTGCTAATGAATTTTACTGGGCCTTCACCGAAAAGCCATATAGCTGTACATGTAATTCCATCCAAGCTCTATTCAATTCTTGCTTTTTGGATAAATAATCGAATGAATTATTTCAGTAAACATCGTCCATCCATAATACGCATATATTACACAAATTCGGTTCTAAATCAAACATTTGAATGAAAATACGATATTTTAATAGTAAAATATATCAATCAAATGATAATTAAAAACATTGACGTAACATGATATCATTTATGAAATTCAAACAAAGTTTTTACATTAATATTAGTTTTTACATTATACATTCTGCGGATTTATACCGACCGGCGCGTGCACCCTAACAATAACAATCCCAACGCGCGAGCCATACATCTGCACGGCGCCGATAATGACAGCGCGACACTACAGCAACAATGCGCGGATAAAATCCATTGGCCCTCTCTCCACCTCCTCGCATTCAAACGGCGCGCCTCGATTATCGCACTAAATCAGAAGTTTACGTTTCATTTATTAACACTCGAACGATACGAGAGAGCGAGAGAGAGAGAGAACGCAGTTATTCAGGAGCGCGAGAGAGATAGCGCGCGACGCGGGATCGCATCGGCTCATTAATATTTAATTGTCAGCGTTATGCGCGCCGAATCCAGAGCGCGACTAATAATTTATCGGGGTGGCGTTATTACGCAGGGGAGCCGGCGTAAAGTTCCGGTGGGGCGCTGAGAATCGATGGTCGCGCAGGGGGATGATGATGGCGAAAAAAGGGGTAGGGCCGCAGTCGCCGCTCGTGCGCGGTTTAGGGCGGCTATATCTGCGAGGAAGATTGCGCATGCAGGGTGAGTGGCTCTCTATCTGCTGGCGCTGAGATGAGAGAGAGGGAGGATTTTATGGAGGGATTTTGCATACGCTTAATTTTTACGGCGCTGTTATTTGTTAAGGTATTTTCGAGGGACAGGGTGGCTCGTGGTGACGAGGAGGTGCTGCAGCTTGAATTTGAAATGAGGGAATTAAAATTTTTAGGTATTTTTTTTCGAGTTTTATATTTTTTTGTTATGGTCTGTTATTTGTGAACGAAGAATCGAGGGGCTACGCAGTTGAGAAAATGGTGTGTGAGTGATAGCAAAAGTAAATAACGATATTATAACGATTTCAAGTGATTTCATGAATTACGTAATAAAATGAATTTAAATTGATTCTATATGTAAAAATTGTTGCATTTTAAAATTAAAAATTAAATTCATTTAACATCGTATTCTAAAGCTTTATAGTGAATAAATAATATACGTAACACTTTTATTTGCTTAACCAATATTTTTATTTGAATAAAATTCAAATGTACGTGACAAATAATGATTATATTAGAATCTCTGTGTGCAAGATAACTTGACAAAGAAATAAATAAGTACTATATTGATAAAAAGCGAGCATATATTCCTCGCGCATATAAAGAGAATTTTTATATAACAAGTAGTAACAGATTACAAATTTTAATTATTTGATCTTCTATAAAAAAAATCATACTAATAATAATTAAGTACTAAATCGAAGGTTGTTCCCAAACCGGCGTCATATTATCCCATCAGTTTTGTCAAAGTGAACATCACATATACTACTACTTGCTGAAACCTAGCACCTGACCGATCGAAGGAACCCGCATATACACATTTCATACAAAACGAAGCCCAGCGCACACCATTCAAACACCCGCGCGACCATTTCGTTCAGCTCCACCGAACGTTAAAAATTGTTTTCTCTCCACTGTCCCATCGCGACTCGCTCAACCGGCGAGTATCAATGTCGCATTTTCTCATCCCCTATACTCTCGCGGCAAATAAACTCGAGTCCGACAAGTCCGCGGCCACCAGGACTATAGTTCGAAATTAAATTGTCATTTCCCATCAGCGCCGGGCAAAGTCAATCCGCTTCCGTTCGGCTACATAACCGAAAGATATATCTCGCGGCTGGGGGGAGGTGGAGACTTTTATTTTTGCGCGCGAGAGGCAAGTGCTCCCACGCTCAGCGCAATAAAGTCGGGGGGGCTTTTTCAGCAGAGCGCCCCCTCGAGTTAACTCGCCGGAAGAGTGTGCTCGGCGTTTTGTTTAATTTTGCGGAATTAATTTTAATTTGATCTGCATGCCGGTGAAGTGGGATTTCGTTACTGTCATTGTCGATGCAGTGTCTCTCTGTGTACATGGTAGGGAATTAACCATTTGTTATTTCGGAACTTTGATAATTATGATCGCGTATTATGGGATAAACAATTGCTTTGTTCCAATGACGGCATTTTAAACGACTGGTGAAGGAAGATTGGCATATATGCAAAGTTATTATTTAATTATGCATTGTGTAATGCGTTATCAAATATGGCATAATTATTAAAATTGGAATTTCCATTGTAGTGCTTCGTCGATATGTATCAGACGGTAAATAACATATTATTTGTGCATTGTTATTATAAATGTATCGTATTGCAAACTATAGAAAATGAATAAACTGAAAAATATCAAAATTTTTTAAGTTTGATGTATTTATGCAAATATTAAACCGTTTGTAAAGCATATATTTGATCAATTTTATGAATTTTGTTAAATTATTAAAAATAAAAATTAATTAAATACTATCAAATAATTATGATTTTCGGGATGCCAGTAGAGACTGGATGATTTTTTTTTTTTAAATGTCGGCGTATATTCCACTCTAGAAAATAGATAATAAAGTTCCTAACTACGCTTGAAAAAGTGAATGTTCTCATTAAATTTTCTTTTTCCAAAATTATTATAGATTTTCTCTGTTTGTAAATTATATTGAAAAGAAAATATAAGTTTACTATATTTTAGAATAAGTCTATTTCTGGCTATTTTTTTCAAAAAATTTTCGCGAATAACAAAACCGCAATCAAACCGTCATAGCAAAAAATTTACCTGCAAAGCCAAAATCGGCGACCTCCAATTTACGGCGCGCCACCGCATCATAAAGGCGACTACTCGAGCGCGCGCGTAGACTCGTGTTAAATTAAAGCCCCAATCGACCCTTGCCATCTCACCGACCATCCAACCAACCTATTAACCCTATATACCTAGGCGGCGGCGGTGGCGCAAAAAAACTCGGAGACCCCATTTGACGCTCGCGCGCGAAATCGAACCGTCGCGGGGCTAATATGCACTCACGTCGTCCAGCGCGCCTGTGCACGTTTTTGCCCCGCCTCGGCTCCATTATTTTAATTGCCACCATCAGCGAAACGACTTTTGGCCGAGAGCGTCGCAGTCGAGTAGAGCGGACAGAAAGGGAACGAGAAAGAGACATTATTGCCCGCGGCGATTCCCCGATCAAGAGAAGGGTCGAAGGGGGAGCAAAAACGGGGTGGAAGATCTTTGAGCGGGCGAGAAAGCGAATTACTGGAAAAAAGGTGGGAGGTGAGGGGCTGGAAGGCGAGTTTTCGAGAATTGGATATGGCAGAATTGCGTTATATCGAGAGAACGAGAGCGAGGAAGGATATGTGTTTCGCACGATGGGGGTGGAAGAGGGAGATCGGGGTAAGGGAAGGGTTGGGCGAGAGGGTGGATAGATAGAGCGGTGATGGAGAAGGGGCTTCAAAGAGGAGGGGGGTGGATTTATTTTTGAAGGTTCGTTTGTGATTTATGAGGGTGTATTGTCTATAGAGAATTCTATAAAGGATTCGACGAGAGAATGATTCTATTCTATATTTGACGTGAAAAAAATATTACTCCGGCGTGGGTATGAACTCGTTACAATTTATTTAAAATAAAAAGTATTTCTCAGTTGATGGTGTAGAATCCTTTGTTACAAGTTTTGGTTTGTTATTCTCAGGGTTTTTTAATAAATAAAAACTTAAAAAATGATAAAATATATTCACTGATAAATTAATATAATGTAGCTAATGAATTACTTAATGTATAAATTAATTTCAGAAATAAAGTTTCTTAATGATCAAACAGCAGAGTTGTAATTAAATATCTTCATCCTATCATCGACTATGTAAAATGAGTTGATTTTTATTTACGAGAAAATGCAATAAAGTAGCGGAAAAGTACTACAGCGAAAGCACTGTGAGCTTTTGTGTTGTTTTGTTAGTTTTAAAAATTCATAGATTCAACTACAGCTGAAAACTAAACTTCTCAATTGAAAAGTTAGCTAAATAAAACATTCACTGACTATTCGTTTAACTTCTACCATGTAATTTACATTAGCTCTCGTTCGCCAGAGCTCAAAGCTAAATATTTGATGTGTGAAGGATTTCTTATGCGCAAGCTTTTAGGCAAGTATCTCCGAAGTTGGTATACGTATACATTCTTAAACATGAAACCTGTAGTTTTACGGATTTGGAAGATGAAAGAAAGTTTAATGGAAGTAACAAGATATACAAGCTGATTAGTATAGGTCAAGCATATTTAATCTCTGTATATTCATAACAAGATGTTTTAACATTTTTAAGGGATGTTATAATACTTTATTGTTAATTATTATAATTTTATATGATTTTAAAATTTTGATGTTAAAACTCTATAACGTTCGACAATATACATATAAAATTCAAATTAAATATAAATAGTAAGAAAATGTGTAATTTCATTTAAAAGTAACATGACTAATGTGGCGAATTTAACAGCGAATAATAAAGCGTTCGTAACATCATAAATATTATATAATGTTAAAATTTTAATTTCTAAAATGTGTATATATTATTATATTAAACATTAATAATATACAAATAAGGTATACATTTAATTTTTCATCATAATAATACATTTGAATCGTAAATAATTTATTAATATTTCATAAATTTGAGTTAGTTAAAGTTATCCCATGGATATGTTATGACGTGTAATCAGATATAATACATATTATTTGTAAAGGGCATTTTCAATATTGAATATCTGATGCAGCAGAATTTGATTGTTATACAAATTAATAATATTGTTTGAAAACCAGATACGATAGAATATAATTTTAAACCAAAACCATCATATTAACGCATATTCTTTTCTCATTCGCATTAATTTAACAACGCCCCTATATTTTCACCAAATCAAATAAGCATTAAATACTTTAATAAAATCGTTCAATCGCGCGCCGGGCCAATCGAATATCCATCGCCCGATCGCCTAAACCGGCCATACATATACCTCTTCCAATACCTATACGGATGATAAAACTCTCTTTCCCATACGACACGGATCCCCGCTCGTGGAACAATTTATTTTTGCAAAAACATCTCGCGGATCCCTCAATGCGGATTTATTAATACGCCCGCCCGTAAAAGAGCGCGCGGCTATGAAAGATTTATACCGGCGGTATTTATATAATCCGTGGATCAATCGGTTGAGCCGCTTGCACGCGCGCGCTAACCATCGAACAAGACTCGCGAAAGAACTCATAATTCGAGTGCGAGGGAAACGGTAAAACGAAGAGAGATAACGCCGAGGGTTATATATATACGTGGAACAAAGAGGGAGTGACGGACGAAAAGAGGATATTGTCCGATCGGCTTTGGGTGTCACTCGCCCGTGTCGTTTAAAAGCTGCTGCTGCTGCTGCTGCTGCTGCTGCTCTCTATGTCTCGCTTTAATTCGTTTGGCGAAATGACGGGCCAGAAAAAGTGAGCGGCCGAGCGAGCCTTTTTGCGCCCGCGCGTTTCAACTTTTAAGCGCAAAATCTCCGGCCGGTTTCGTTTTAATTTGAATATTTTTTAGCGCGCTAAAGTGTCTAAAAAAGGAGTATGTGCGCGCGCGCGTGTAGGGCTATACCTATATATTCCGAGCGCGTATATCGACGCTGGATTGGATTTATGGTGGACGCGCGGCGATGAGGATGGCTTTTATGGGGGACGATGTAAAATTGATGGGTTTCGCTGCAGTAGCGCGTTGCTCATGCTGCTTCTTCTTTTTGTTTCGTCGAGAGTGTACGGGAGAGGCCAGCGTGGCCGGTGCGCGCGGCGTTTTAATGAAGGTAATGATTGATTCGTTCGGGATAAAGTTTGATGAGGTTCGATAATGTGATAAAAATTGAGGGAGCTCAATTTATTAGCGGTGAGCGTGCCGGTTATTTGGAGATTTATTAAAGCACCCGGCGAGATTTATTTCGAAGAAAGTATTTTTATGGCCAATAAAATATTCACGGATTTATGAGGTTATATACGTATGGGATTGGATACATTATCCAACGATAAAGTATGTAAAAAGAATCGTTTCGAAATTGTAGTTGGCAAAAAATGTGGAACGCTTCACGATTTTGCGTGTCATCCTTGCGCAGGGGCCATGCTAATCTTCTCTGTATCGTTCCAATTTTAGTATATGTA
>JAPYZO010014916.1:0-12173 GCA_030522905.1 Torymus flavipes
TAATGAAAAAAAATAACTGCGGAAAAGTTATAATTATTTAAATTATGAATTTATATAAAAAATAAAACATTTTAGATATTTTTCTATATGTATTTTAAAGTATGGTAAACTATAAAAAGTAAAAAATACGAAAAAATGACAACGTCTTTGTTTATTCTTGGAATGACATTTCGTTAATTTTCGATAATTTTCATTCCAGAACTAAACGAAGATACCGCTATTTCTCCTGCTAACTTTGTAGAATCATGTATTATTGATTTGTTTAAGGCAAATCAATATTCTTTTTTATATTAATTATTTTGTTATGCTGTATACGTGGATTAGATCTCTATCTTATCAGGACCTTAATCTTATTTTTTTCGCGTGTTAAAAAAAAAAGTTTAGAAACGCGCTTTGCAAGCTCTCTGCAATTTAATAGGGTATAAAGAATACTCTATCAATATTTTGAATGGCTTCATCCATTATATTTGTCCAAAACCCTTTTTTGAAATTAGTAAGTAAGATTAGGCTAGAAAATTAAAAAAACGTGTTTGAAAAAAAGTAACTAACGGAGTCACGGCTGATTATTTTCCTATTAGATTTGAGGTAGTAGGGGTGATCGTAAAATAATTGAGAAATAATCTAAGAGAGAAACGCGACTTATATTTGTTTATAGAAGTTGCATACGAGCCTTATGAACAATAATTGCACGTCACGCTCGACTTCTTCATAATTTCTGAATTATTTTAAAGCAACCCCTAAGTACTTCAAATCGCATAAGGAAGATTAGCTAATATCTAACTGATCAAAAATAAATATTTCCATAATGAACTGATGTTGTGTTTTCAATAAGCGATACTTATACCCTAGCAACATACCAAATTTTAATACATTTTTTATACCTCGTCGAATGCTTTAAAATTATGCAAGTATAATGTTTTTTTTTCATCAGAACTATATTTCAGCCATTATATAAATTTTCACCCATATGTTCGTTTTTAGCCGATAAACGTCCTTGATATACAGTTATATCATTACGGCGGGGGGGTTGACAAAGCGTCTTTGTCTAAAATTTCTTATTAAATGCGAATTAAAAATAAATTTAAGGTTCTGATAAGGTAGGAATTTATGTTTGTACTCCACTAGCTTGAAACATCGGTTGAATTTTTGCATACTGCTTTATAATGATAAAAGCTAATAACTATCAAATATATCAGTTTTTAATTACTTCACGTTAGACATGACGTAATTCGCAATACTACAAACATTTTTAAGTAGAATCACTGGAAAAAATTATCGATATCAAAATGATGAACATACTTCCAATAATTATTATATTTACTTAGCTTATTAATACAAATCATTTGTAAAAAAAAAAAATGGATGCAAAACATGAGAAAAAATGAATGATGTGTCAAAATTGGAAATAATTTAGTGACACAAAAATATGTAAAGTATATGGCGTTATTCAACGTTTGTTGAATGTTTGTCATTAATTAAAACGGATTTGATTTTGCGCAACAGTTTAATAGTTCAAATTATTTTATAATTACTTCTATACTGGCACCCAACTCAGATCAATAGATTTACTTTTGTTGACATTGAAAGAAACTAAAGTTCCAAATGAAGTCCTCGTTTTCAATGAGAAATCCGACAGTTTTTTCATTATAAATACATTATTTAATGATTTATTAATTATCATACATTTGTCTCTATGAATATTTCTGTATTGCTAAGAAATCATTTTTATTCCTAAAACAATAAACAAAAGAACTTTTAGAATTGTATTTTATAAAACGCGGAACGTGTAAAAATCATTCTTAAACGTTCACATTTCAATCACGTGCTGATTCTATTTATATTGCGTTGAACGTTTTAGCAGAATGTTATTTTTGTACTCTCGCTCCGTAGGCCTTAATTTAGACCAATATAGCTCTGCCAAAGTCTCCTTACAAATACTGGAAACCGATAATGACGGCGCGTCATGGTTCAAAAGCTCGAAAATTGGCGGCTGTTCATTTACGAGACACGTGCGATGTTCACGAGCCTATGGTGATGCAACACAATTTGGGACTCGAATCAGCCACGTGAACGACGGCCTTGACACTAGATAATAGCGGCTTTTAAAACACTGAGACGACAACGTATTTCTTTTTGAAGTTGGCAAACCGATAACAGTTAAGTCGCGTCCTAGTGTTCTATGGTAACATAGTCTCGATAACGGTATTTGCGCTATTTTCAAAACAGAAAAAAATTCGAGCTCAAGTTATCTCGCGTTATGTAATAAGTATCAAGGCAGTTAAATTTATGGTCTGAGTTATAAATACTTTTTTCGCCGATGCATATTGGCGACCTCATTGATTCCAAAACAAATTTTTTATCAATTTCAACTAATAAATGTTTTTGGTTCTTATGAATTCGTTGTAGAGGAAACACAATCAAGGATTGACTAGTCATGTTGGAGCGCTACTAAAATTTAGCTTCGTCACTGATTCATGACAAAATGACACTTCTCTTTACTCCTTTAAAGGTGTTATTCAATTTGGAGGGTCTTTCAACTTCCTTATAGTCGATTCATAATAGCAGTTTCTATATAGTTTCAAAGATTAGAATGAAAGAAATTCGTTGTAAAAAAATACTGTGATAATTATTACCGTAATATACATTGAATACATGCGTTTGAAATATTAATTTTATTTATAAAAAGAAGATAAAATTCTTTTATAATCTTCAGTTACTCTTGAAACTATATATATTTATATTTTTCAAATGTTTTGGTAATATCCATTTTTCTAGATTAAGTATTTCATAAATTTTACATTTTTTACAAGATTTAATCGAAACTATAATGTATTAAGTATGTAAAACTATATTTCTGTAAGATAGATAATGAGATAATAGATAATATTCATGGAAGAGTAAAATTCTATACCCTATAACATAACTGACAATTAGTCCTATACAATAAGGTTTCTGAAACCAGGTTGTGAAACAATTATTATTAGAAAAAATTATTACTACAGAACAATTTATTATTCTGTGATTTAGAAAAAGTAAGTAAAAAATATTTGCTTTATAAGTAATAAAGTTCTTGAAATATCATCTATATATGACTAAGACACCAATGTGATTGAAAAATTGAAATCAGTCTTGTTGACCGTCTGAGGACGCTAAGATTATATTACAACTGTAACCCACAACCAGCTATTTGTTGTGCGTTATATACGATCGGAACAAAAAGACTATTTACAGATAAGAAAAAATTCAACCTTGTAAGTAATAGCTTACGCTATTGGATAATCATTTCGATATATACTTATTAGGTTTTAATTATTTTAAAAAGAAATTTAAAAGAAAGTGAAACAATAATAGTGACATTAATTGTAATAGTCAAATTTCTTTTAGGACCAAGGTTTAATAATACATTAATTTTTATGGGGTTCGTAATGTTTCGTTGGCCGATTTTGTCAACTTTATAAGGCTAAGTAATTATTCTAACCAAATTATTTTACAATTTAAATATACAACATTTAAAAATTTTCGGTATTATACATGTTCATTAAGATGTAAGTAAATAAAAGTAGATTAATCAAAGAATAATCTTTTCGTTATATTCATAGGGTAAAAAGTATCGAAAAGTCACGGTGCACTCGCTTATCTATATATATAATCATTGCACTGTCAACGGGTGAATATATAGTAACGTGGAAGTCAGCTGAGTAAGCAAAATAGTTTGTTACGAGTAGAATTTTCCTAATAACGGGAAGTATGCCTTATCAGGAAAATAATAATGTTTTCTTTTTACTTAGAGAAAACATTTTATTTCTTCCTCTTTTTTCTTCTTTTCTTTCTACGTAGTAGCAGTGCTGCTATTTTATTAGGAATATTGAATAAGGAGTAGGGTGAAAGAAGTAATAAACTACTAGTGATATAGATATTGTAAAAGAAATTAACTGTAAATTCTTCTTTTGTAATTAGTTTTAGCTTAAAAAATTAATAATATAACTGGAACTTATATGCAGCTATTAATCGCAATAAGGTTTTTCATCTTTACTAGACATTTGCAAGTGTTTCGATATATGCATATTACAAACTGATAAATTTGCAAATCTAAAAAAATATCTCACTATCTCATATTAATATTTTCAGTAATATGGTTATATTATATAACATACAATAGTTTTAATTCTTATTAGTCAACCCCGAACAAAAAGTCATGAAATCCTATTATTAAATAATGATTTTAATTATCTACAAAAATGAAAAAAATATAATAAATATAAAATACTAAAAAAAATTCAAAGATACGTTTACCTTCCCATAAACTTTATTACCGCTTTTATCATTATTCGACGCGCGTAATCATCGTCGAGAAGAGCAATAACAATAAGCCGTAAAACAATCGCCATGACATAATTTTCTCTGTCTATTCGCACGCACACATCGTCATTACAAAACGTCATGCAGTCAAAGATCGCACAGCACAGCCGAGTGACTATCGGCCTGAATTTTGATAATATAAAAATCTGAATTACGTACATACGATTTGCATTTGCACGCGGTCGAGATCAGCCGAACATCACGTCGTAGTGTGCTGTGATAAAATTCTGGAAGAATGCGGGACGTGATACGAACGTGAGCCGTGGGTGCGAACTCTGTGTTTTGTATTGTAGCCGATTTTAGAGAGCGAGAAGGGGGACTGATTTATTTATGGCGCAGGTATAGTATAGAAATAGTTTCTACCTGTTAACAACGGAATTAAACAATTTTTTTTCTGATTTCTTAAAAATAAAATAAATATACCTTTAGAGCGCATAGGAACTTTAAATTATCAAACGAATAATCTCATATACGTTTACACGTATACACTTTGTAATTGAAATATGTATATATAGGTACCATTTGACATCTATACTTAACAAATCTACCCTTGTTTATTTTGATTTTAAAATCTTATTAAAATTATGATTTATACTCTCGAAAGTTGCAAAATATTATGCGGCAATAAATCAGCTCCCATTGGGTCTCCTGAAACATCTATCGCAATATTAATTTTGTTTTTAACTTTGAGACTTTGAACACAACGAACGCCAACTGATCTTTCTACGCGCTCGCAATAAGTCCAGAAAATAAATGACGAGGATATTCATCAAATGACAACCAAATGCTCTCTCTCGGGCTATCGCGCATAAAAATGAAGTATCGTGCATCCTGAGGCAGACCGCGGCGGTCGAGCGTTGCGCGGGCTTGCTTCTCCAGTTCTTTCTCTCTCTCTCTCTCTCCCTCTGTTTCGCACGCGGCCATTCATTCGTTTGCTCTCCTCTCTTTCCTGAGGCGCGCGCGGGCGCTCTTCCCTCTCCTATCCGGCGACGAGTCGCGAAGATACGCCGCGCGTCACCGGTGCGCGCGATCAGTCGCTTGGCCGCCGATGGCGCCGATCCCGATTTTTCATCGTCGTCGTCGTGGTCGTTCATGCTGCCACCGCCGCCGCGCGTGCACGCACTATAGGCTCGGCGCACCACAGCACCGACTCTTTTCTTCGCAAAGACGCGTGCGATAGTAAGCAGTGAGGATAGAACCGCCGCTGAACGCGCAACAAGGCAACACACAGCCGCATCACCGAAGCAGACGGACCAGACATGGAGTACTTGATGAACAAAGTTTACGTGAGTGTTGACGCCGTGAGCGCGCGCGCGTGTCCGTTCGCCGGCTCGCGATACCAGCCCGCGCTATTTTCCTCACTGCACACTGCTCCCGTTTTGATCGATCGCGCTAATTGAGAGACTAATCGTTGTGAGTGTGCATGTCGATCGTGTTGCGCATGTGAGAAGGATCCTTCGTGATGTACTTATATTTGAAAAGCGTTGCGCGCGGTTTAAAGAATTTAATTTGTTTTGGAGTTTTCGAATAATTCGTGTATATAGTGACTGTCGACGCGTGCGGTATTATTGTTTAAAGAGTCTAAGTGTACATGTTTAGAGTAAGTGTGACATTGAAAATACTCGTTTCGATAATATCTTGATAATGATTCAAGTACAGTTGTTGTCAGTTTAATTGGTCAATTTTTAATAAATTAAAGCGTAATTATAATTAATTAAAAGGTAGATTCTTAATTATGTGGTTTAAATGGGTAAATGCTTTCCTTATTAATATATTCATTAAACGCATTTGATTACTAAATAAAATGATTCAATTAATTATTGATCTATGGTTTATTGCACAACTTTCATTTATAATTATCATTATAATTTTTCATGGAAATACCGGAAGTATTCACTGCTAGTATCGGTTGGAATTTGTCATTATTGTGCGCGAAGTTAGTGAGAGATGAAAGTGTCAAAACAAAGATACTTTGACTGTTAACATAATACATTTGAATGTTCTAGACTGAATTTTTTATTGAATTATTTATATTATTATTTATTTTTAGTATTCATAAAAATACTCATAATATAGGTACAACTAAGTTTAGTAATTTTGTTTGTTTACCATTATATCGATTGAGTGTAACAATGTAAGAATTACACGTGTTTCCGTTGCCATAAATACTCATGTTTTTAAACGAAGTTACAAGGCAATTTTTATACGTCATCGTGATCATGAAAAATGTTGTTGTTAGCTCGTAGCAATTCGTTATTATGAAACTACTCGTATTGAGGAAACTTCGCTGTAATTAACAAAAATGCTTTAAAAGTCATAATATTTTACAAACATTTCAATTTATCTTTAATTGATAAAACTTAAATTCTTATTATATTGCATTAGTGTTTTCCTAATGCTTAAATAATTTTGAATTTATAATTTATCATTTATTTTGCTGTTTAACCGTAGTACTGATTTAATTTTAGTTTTTTACAATGACCGTTTGTTCAGCAGAAAAATTTTGACATAATTCATGACCAAACAAATGATATCTAATTGGTACGATTAAACAAAGGTCCTGTTAAAAAAACGATAAGGAAGTGTGTCGATTTAAAAGCATAAATCGCTATCGCGCCACTTTTGGTAATCATGCATGGTGGGCGTGCTTATGTCAAGTCGAAATCTTCCACGTTCCGAAACTACGACGGAAGTCGAGTTATGGTGTAGTTCGAATGTATGAGGAGGAAAATTACTCTTATCGTGGAAAGAGGCTGCGAGTTAAAGTGACGACACAGGAAAAGCGTGATACTAATGTGTACAGACATCTATAAAAATATATTTAATACGCAGCGGCAGTTCGGACGCGTCAGCTGATAAATGATTGCATAATTTTGGAATTAATGAGTTTTGTCTAGTAATCATCGTGATGTTTACTTACGTTTTTAAAGATCGCAGAAGCTTGATCGGATATTGCAGGCACGCATAGGGAAAATTATTCCAAGAGCGAAGTAACATTAAGGAAACTGTATTTTTTTATTAAATATAGTGATTATTATTTCAAAACATGGTATTTTCCGTATTACATGCGCTTATATATACGTAACGCATAATATTACTCGAGAAATTTAGTCACCAAAGTTGAAAACTAATCTAAAAATTAACTTATTATCACATAATGAAACGTTTTGCGTTATCTATACTTATTTAACTGATATGCAAGGACGCATTTTAAGCTTTTTAACTGTAATTACGTTTTCGAATTTTGATAAAAGTAAAATACAAATCATCACATTAATTAAGAAAATTAACAGCTATTGCGAAAGGGATTATTTTTTAAATAAGTATATTATTTATAATATTAACAAAAATAGTGACAAATAAATGTCAACTCAGAACCCTCTTAGATAAAAACTATTTTATAATATCGGAAATAAAGTATCGTTCTACGTATTTTTCGGCTCCTTACTGGTCACCGTATGTACTTAATTATTATATTTCGTTTTTATAAACGAAAGATAAGTCAGCACTCGCGAAGTGTACTTTATGAACCTCAATAGCAGTATAAATGAGATATTAAATGGCATTTTCTAGAAGTGGTAAAAACTATTATGGAGTTATTTGTTGTCATAAATCTTAATTGGAACAATATAGAATTCATAAAAGTCAAGATCACTCCTAATGATGATTATAAATCCTTCTTGAAGACTGAACTTGTCACTCTTAACGTTCTTTTGAATACTAGCCTCTGTATTATGCAATTTATGATAACCTCTGTGCCGCTTGCAGCGAATTTTCTAGATTTATTAGCTGAACATCGTAATCTTATCGCAAAATTTCAA
This sequence comes from Torymus flavipes, assembly GCA_030522905.1. NCBI lineage: Eukaryota > Metazoa > Arthropoda > Insecta > Hymenoptera > Torymidae > Torymus > Torymus flavipes. The sequence continues at coordinate 8,181 of JAPYZO010014916.1, forward strand.
TAAAGATTACTTTCAATATTTTCTACCCTCTTTGTTCAATTTTTAGCGTATGTTTTATATAAATTTCTCATCTTCACAATTTTTGTCTTTACATACACGTGTATCAAAATAATAATGAATAATTGATAAATTTTTTTTTAGGTTAAGATGAAATATAGAAGAATAAATTTAGAATTTCACAATGTTTCATGGGTTACATATAAAATGTATACTTTATTTATTATACACGTTAATTTCTATAGATCAAAACAACAATACTGTATAAAATTAAAAAAATTTAGACAATAGATTGTCTGTTTTGATAATACTGTTATCAATTATTGATTCGTAATTCGATAAGACTTGTGTGTATATTGAACAAAGTAAGCTGGAAGAACATTTTAATCTTCATTTACGTAAGAGATAATCATCGCGAATGCTAAAAATATCCAAAAATTATGTAATAATGAATAAATATTATTTTCTTCCTAGTATACGTAAAGTGCGTCTTTAACGCATGGCTTTCGGTGTATAAAGTTGAACTTTGCTTATAGTAAGTTTAAACCTTCACTTTACGTATACTATGTGCAAATATATAGGTTCAGCGGTGCGGAAATGTAGTTTACCATATAAAATAATGTTCACAACGCGGGCGAAATCTTTACTACCTTGGGATTGACGCGGCATTCGGATCGCGGCTGCGTGGACCCACGTCCATGTCAATCACTTGATGAGTAAAATTAGAATTAAAACATTAGTGACGATAACTACTACTTTGGATTAGGGTATTAGTAGTTATTCTTAAAGATATAAAAATTGATACAAATCCTAATTTTTTGGGAAGAAAAAAATTGAATTTTTACAAATTAACCCTTAGTTTGATGTAATTAACATCTTGGAGATTCTCTTTACGGAAATCGTTTGCACTTCCAAGCACGTATATCTAATAATCGTGTTGTTTTATGACTAAAGTTTGCAAAGGCCAATTTTTTAAAAGTAGAATCCCCTCTTAGCCTCCCTGTGTGTGACTTTTGTGTTAAAAGCATGAATCTTCACGATCTTTAGTCGCAGGGTCATAGGCGCAGTCCGTCCGATACGCAAGCGTTCAAAGAGCGCACGAAACGCGACGCCCTGGCGGACCTCGAAACCGAGCTGAGCAACATCGCCTCCACGGCGCCGGAGTTCGAGCGGGACGCCATCCACAAGCAGCATGAGGGCTTCAAGCGGCTCTTCGAGAGGTTCCTCGAGGAAGGCGGACCTTCCCTCGATTGGGACCGCATTCAAAAGTTGCCCGAAGGCGCTGTAAGTATATCGATTCATGCAGAATAACGCATTCTGTTGCTCCCAAAGAAAAAGAAAATTGTTAAAAAGCGTAAATTGTTTTATTAACTTTACTCATTATTCTTCGTGTCTAGATTAAAGACTACGATAATCTTCAAGATCCAAGTCAAGAGGAAATTAAGCAGTTGTTGAGCAAATTAGTCGTTATAAAGTTAAATGGTGGTCTCGGAACGAGCATGGGTTGCCATGGACCAAAGTCTGTGATCACTGTCCGCAATGGCCTTACGTTTTTGGATTTAACTGTACAGCAAATAGAGGTGATTACATTGTTATTAATTCAAATGTATTTATTCATTCAATTCATTTATTAATTGTATGTTCATTTCAGAATTTGAACAAAGCTTATGGATCGAACGTGCCTCTAGTTTTAATGAACTCATTTAATACGGATGATGATACGCAAAAGATTATAAGAAAATACAAGGGTATTGATATTGAGATTCATACGTTCAACCAAAGTTGCTATCCTCGCATTAGTAAAGAATCACTTTTGCCTATTGCTAAGCATGGTAAAGTACACGACGACATAGAATCGTAAGTAGCTTGTAAATTTAACATATTCGCTTTTTAAAAGGTAACATATATTTCAGTTCGTTCATTTATTTTTCATACATTTTTATCCAGGTGGTATCCTCCAGGACACGGTGACTTTTACGAGAGTTTCCGTAATTCAGGTTTATTAAATATGTTGATCAGTCAAGTGAGTACTTTCTTTTACTTGATTATGGTTTTGCAAATTCATTTTGCTCATTACGATCTTTTCTAACTTTATAGGGGCGACAATATTGCTTTATTTCTAACATTGATAATTTGGGTGCCACTGTGGATTTAAGGATCTTGAGGCTACTGTTAGGAACGGGAATACCTGCAGAAATCGAGTTTCTTATGGAAGTTACAGATAAAACTAGAGCCGACGTCAAGGTAAAAATAATTCTTTATATCGTTTTTTTAAAAAGATATATGCTACTAAAATTAATATTAACTTTTGTCATTTATGTTTGAATGCAGGGTGGTACACTTATTCAGTATGAGGATAAGCTTCGATTGCTTGAAATCGCACAAGTTCCAAAAGAACGCGTTGAAGATTTTAAATCAGTGAAATCTTTCAAATACTTTAACACCAATAATCTATGGATTAAACTTGATGGTAAGAATATTTAGTGCACCGTTATTTTTATCGCTAAATTTTTGTACAAAAATATATATTTTTCAGCTATTGACAGAGTACTAAATCAAAGCTCGCTTCATTTGGAAATCATAGTCAATAATAAGACATTTGAAAACGGCTTAAACGTTATACAATTGGAAACTGCTGTAGGAGCTGCCATGAAGTGCTTTAATGGAAGTTGTGGTTAGTATAATAGAGTATATCTTTATACGAATTAAGAGTATTCCTTTAAGCATGAGAATATAAAGTTCTTTTAAATGATACTAATAGTACTTCACACATACAAGAATCATTAACAAATCTATTATTATATAAAAAATATCGGCGATACATGAATGGCGTTTCAAGTGAATTTTTCTATTGCAGGTATTCATGTTCCACGTAGCAGATTCTTACCTGTAAAGAAAACATCAGATTTAATGCTTGTAATGAGTAATTTGTACACATTACGTAATGGTTCCTTGGCAATGTCTCCACAGAGAATGTTCCCTACTACTCCACTTGTTAAATTGGGAGATAAGCACTTTTCAAAGGTAAATTTATAAAAATAATATTACTTAATAATTTACTTTATAGTATAACTGATTGATTGTCTGTTTATTAGGTCAAGGAGTATTTAAACAGATTTCCGACAATCCCCGATATTCTAGAATTAGATCATTTAACTGTTTCTGGAGACGTAACATTTGGCAGAAAAATTACTTTAAAAGGAACTGTGATTATCATTGCCAACCAGGGTGAAAGAATAGATCTTCCATCAGGCACAATTTTAGAAAATAAGATAGTTTCTGGAAATTTGCGAATTTTAGACCATTAATTTTATGAATTTACGTGGATTTTCATTTATTGAAATTAGGTATCCATGTACGAACTAAAATTTAAACAACAAAATTTACTGCAAGAGTTGCACAATGTGTATAATATAAGTGTTAAACAGTTTCGAGAAGTTTTACGTATCTACTTATTTATTAGTTCTGCGTATTTTTATTAATATTTTATTTTTAGTCGTCGTCGATTAGACTTATTTTAACCAATGTGTTGTTGATCAAAACAGTGTTATGAAATGAAATTGATATTGTTATAAAATAATCATGTCATGTGCTGTCAAAATGTTTACTATCTTATTTTTTATTATAAGAATATAGGGCCACAAATTTTATGAAATGTATAAATTATTGTTAAGATTTGTAAACTGCTAAACTCCATTTTTTCGTACATGGATTTAGCATACATGCGCAATTAGATATAATTTAATGTGATTTATTCTAAAATTTGTTAAAAATGAATAAAAATAGACCATTTTTGGTAATCTATTTTACAAATATTCTGAGTAAGTTTATTGAAAAATTAATATTTTGTTTGTCGCAATGAAACATTTACTATTTTTGTTTATGTTATGGAGATGTTTTGCATGTTTTATAAGTTTCAATTTTACATAAATTTAAAAAATATTAACGACGTAATTAATCAATATTTAAATAAAAATTTCATAGCATTTTGAGTTT
>JAPYZO010014927.1:0-10178 GCA_030522905.1 Torymus flavipes
GAGTTTGGCGCGACTCTGTTCAATAATTATTTCGTCTAGGGTTCAAATTGACGGCGCCACTCTTATCGCCTACGCATACGCAGCTAACCAAAACAGTACGAGAAAGTTACCACAACAGTATATAAAGTGGGTATATACAATTACTACTTATAAATATTATGTTTCTTAACATATAAAAGTATGAATTTTTATTTTTCATCAAAGACAATGCTTATTATTTCCCTAAACTATCCTATAATAACTCTTATTAATTAAGTTAAACTACCTCCTTCGGAACCATAAAAATCAATTTGTTTTTTGCTTCGCATTATAATTACAGCCTTCGTGCGTGTCCCACACAAATAATTAAGCCACGGGGCCCCTTTACTCCTCGCTGTAATACCATAAATAATACCGTATACTTAAGAATTATTACCGAAATTACAACCCCAGGTGAGAATATAAAAGTTCTCAAGTACCCTCTTCCCGCTTAATCGAAAACCTCAAAATCGCGCATAACCGTGAAACTTACGATACACAGGATCGCGGAAAAATGAAGCGTATATATTACTTCCAGTAAAAACTTTTCAACCTCCCACGAGCTTTCTTCTTCGGAACCACATCTCTCGCGTATGAAGAAAAGTAGTATAGTGTTATATATGTAAACTAATACTTATTGTGACTATCGAGAGACCCACACGAGGTTTTGTTTTGTCGGCGCTCATCTTTCATCGTTCGAGGATCACTCGCGCGCAACGAATTGACGTCGTCGAGACAATAGAACGGGAATTCATCTTCATCGCCCGGGATAAGAAGGGCAATGGCACGACGCGATGAATTCTTCTTTTTTTTTCTCGTTTACAGAGCGACGTCGGTAACGTTTTGTATTAATTTACAGCTAGGTTGCGTATACGAATGAGTGACACATTTGTTTTTGTCAACAAGTGTTGCACTCTTATAATACACTTAAATGAAAATTGAAATCAAAACTGTACAACACGAGGGTAAATAATAGCCTGCGCGCGCGTATTTCTCTCAGCATTTAAGTAATCACCACCAGCCCCCTTATAATACAAAAATACCCATCAGACAATTCACTATACTAGCCCTCCAATAACTTTTCGCCCGAAATACATATTGTTTATCCTCTCGAGAACCGGATCGGCCTGCTGCCGGCCTCGATATAACCCTATACAACGTCGCGCAGTGTAAGTATATATATAGTATATGGAAAGACGCAAGGGTTGCGGCGCGACGAAACCGTGACGTCACGAAGAATAGTGTATGGGGGTGGGCATGACGTCACGATCGAGACTAATAAGCCATATATATATACCGCGACAACTTCCGCGCGTGAGCAAGTAGGGAATCCGTATTGTGTATATATGTATATACTATATAGGCTCTCGTGTGCGATCGGTCAATCGAATGTTGGGTACACGTGCACCCGCGCAAATAGACGCGCGCAGGATAATGAGTTGCGAGCGATGGATATGAAGCTTTTTTTTCATTGATTAAAGAGGGGGGTTATATAACGTGATTATTGACATGGAGGAATTTTGAAATTGTCAATCAATCTTGCATATGCGTGTATGCATGGATGAGCGAGGAATATTGCACGGTATTCACTTTGAACATTGGCTAAAATAGACATTTTTATTGCAGCCGGTAAATCATATTGGTCCATAAAATATAGCGCATCTACCGATATTAAACTTATAACGTTTATATACCTACCCTACGCAGCTTTAACGTATGGCGTTCAAAGTTTTACGTAAATTAATACGCGACCGTGAAAAACAGTTTCGTCCTCGTCTTGAAAGAAATAGCTTATCAGAACAGATTAGTGTCACTTCTTAAATAACGCAAACTTGAAGCTCAAACAAATCGTTTCGTGCATGTCTATACACCGTTATACAACCACTTGTATTTGTTTAACAGAACTGTATCACTATGTTAATCAATTTTAATGTTAATTTTAATGTAAACCGCATTAAAGTTCGAGTAAAGTAGCAGGAAATTTTAAAAAAGAGCTTTAATATTCGTTTTTTTGAAAATTAAAAAATGTTAATTCCTTCAAAAGTTATAAGGATTTGAAGTTGAACATCGAAAAGGCAGAAAACAGTCTGCACTGCCGATTCCTGCGATTTTTGCATTTTTATGCATTTTGATGTTCAACTTTCAATCTGTATAAACTTTGAAGAAATGAACATTTTTTAATTTTCAAAAAAGGGACTTAAAGCGCTTTTTTCTAGTTTTAATTTCTCTTTTCTAACTTTCAGTAGATCGTTTCTTGGCTAAATAAATGGCTGAGGTTTGAGAGAAGAACTTTTTTTGCCGTTTTCTTAAAAAGTAAGAAATTGATCTAGCAAAAGTATAAAATTCAATGGACGCTGTACTTACAACAGCGAATTTCTCTTATGCTTATAACTACAAACAACGAGAAAAACCAGGTCTGGTAGGTGTGCTCGAAAAAAAATTTTCAAAACCATATTTCGAATTTTTCCATAGATTTGCACATATATTTGTCGAAAATTAAAATTATTATTATAATTCTTGGAGCTTGAAAGTTTGAATGTATTGCGATTTAGAGTTTCGGAATGTATTATGTAATTTATTACAAATATTGTTGTGTTCCCGTTTATATATTTTTTTAGGTAATATTAGCGGTTAATAATGTTAAAAGTTATTAATGTAACTTACTACTAGTAAAATTTCCTAATTATTTTTTAACTCCATAATGAAATTTAATGCATTTTATGACACTTCAGCAAGTGCATTAAATGTTGCTCTGGCAAAATCGCTTTAAATTAAATGCAATTTGTAGATGAGCATTTTACATAAAATTTCATGTGAGTACATTACAATCGGCGGGACAAGGATTTGTCCTAAATTTAATATAGTTTTGCATCAAATTTAATGCGTGTTATTACATACAAAATTAACTAAGTGCATACAATTTTACTCGGTTCAAGCAGCTTTAAATTAAATGCACTTGTAAATTATATTTTAAAGCATAAGCAATTAAAAATTTGGTATCTATACGTGAATTTTTTTTAATGTCCAGCGATGAAATTTTGCTTCTAGTACATTTACAATTGGTAACAGTCTACACTCTCGAAATCTTCCTGTACGCAACGCACAAATAATGCGAATTAAACTTTTCGAAAAGGAATTGCACGCAGATCGTATGTATATATAAAGCCATATGTGGGAAACCCCCATGTGTGCGTAAGCGGGATGGTCGTAAACCGATATTTTATACACCCCTGCGGGCTATATGCGCCACGGCGAAGGAGTGACTTAATATCGCCGCACGTGAATTAGATAAAAGTACCGCCGAGAATGTTTTTGCGTACGTGCTACGTAGTACTGCTGCTACTGCTACTGCTGGTTTATTTATTGGATAGGGCAATTGCGCTGGCGTTGTGAATTATGGGGCATAAAGTTAATTTGCAGGAAAGTGGAAGATGGCGTATATAATATTTTATCTTGGAAAAGAAGATGGTCCTTTTTTTATTAAAAATTACCTAATTCGATCTGCTATAAATAAATACCTCGCGTATGAAAAGTTAATATGTATAAAAGTACATAGTTGAAATTCTTTTTATGTTGAAAAAACTATAATGCGGCTCGACGGTTTAAGGAATGAATTTACATTTTTATATAAGTGAAGTTACTCAGATTTCTCCCCACATTCTCGATATGCTTCGTCACTATTATATATTAATATTTATTATATATACATTATGATCTTCATGCTCCAGCAAGTTTAGGAAACGCCCCACCAAAGCACCAAATGATCTTTCATTTTTGACATTATATATTCCTAATACTAAAACAATTTTGCGCGTATTTGTTATACATGTATACCCTAAGTGATCGGTGTTTTATCAATCATTTGCATTGACAATCGGACAAAGTATTGAACTAATGGAACATTGATGGAATACCGTCAGTGTCGTTAACGCGCAAGCTCCGCTAAATATTTGCGGGGATAACTTTACAGAGTATATCGTTCCGATCTTGATTCGAAAAATAATAGTTTTGCTTCTGCGATATCTGATTCATTAAAATTATATCGGTATATAAACGTTATTAATAAATTAATGAAAACTCGTTAATCTAAGGAGAAAATTATTTTGAATTATGACCTCACGTAAAGTAGACGACAGCCTTTTACAAACAAATTCTATATTCTAGACAATTACCTTCAGTAGACATTTGCTCAAACGACTCCATCCGCATAAACCCAATATTTTCGCGAGCAGCAAAATCGGAAACATCTCTACACCCACACCACCGAAATCTCAATCCCAACACTGACCGTCAATCGGAAAGCACAGCATTCCAGCGTCTTCTCTGCTACACACGCGCTACCCATTATAACCCGCCTCGCAATCGCACATATACAGTTCTGCGCCGCGCGCGTTCGCCGCGCGAGACGTCATCACTGGGATGTTTAAACTCGCCGGTGATGCTTTTAACGGTCACGCGTGGAAAGCTCGCACGGCTCTCCTATATAATCCATTGTAACGCGTGCGCGCGCGCGCGGTTTTAATGGACGCCCGATGAACGGGGCGATTAATTATCGTCGCTCGGCTGTCGATGTCTTGTATAAGGGATTGTCTCGAGCCGTTCCGAGAAATATGTACATATATATATATATAGAGAGGCTTTCCGGTGATATGGATGTCGACGGGTTTTTTGCGGAGCGATTAGAAGTGGCGTTTTTCGTGGTTATATAGGAGGGGAGAAATTCGAGCTTTTCGTGGAATGAATGTAACGGTGATGGTTTTAATTGATTGTTTCTTGGTCGCGTTGGCGTTTTGTAGTGGGCATGAAGTTTATACGTTTACAAATGGTTTTTGCGTTAATTTTTTATTAATTTGTTGCGTGGTTTTAGTGACTCATAGTATGGAATGACGTTAAGATTAAGGTTTAGAATTTTTCTGGAACGAATCACTAAAATAATTGAACTAAACTTTTCACATTCGGTGTGTTTTATATTGTAATTGATGAGAAATTCAGTACGACAATGACAAATACTTCATAATTGGTGGCCAAGACTGTACTCAACAAACATTCTTATTTCTCGCGACAAACGATACCTAAAAAAGCTTTTATCTAAAATCTCCTGGACAATGTTAAAGATTTACCATCTCATAAAGCAGTGAGCCATATCCCCCCTAAGTATAGGGCGAGCGAGCGAACGAACTTCATTAGAGGCTTTGGCAATAAAGATAATACTTAAACTCTTTACGATACGGAACTAGAGTGGAAGTAGTCGGACGCCAGCGGCGGGGATTCTGTTTAATTGAAACGAAAATTAATCATCGTAATTGATTTAATCGAGCGAAATTACCGCGGCGTATCAGTTTCTTGCCCGCCGCGATGTTCTTAATGCGTCGCGTAATTCACAGGCGTTAGAAGGAGGCTTCCGATCGCGTAATTAAGAAAAAAAAGACGTGTCAATTACGGACAAAGCCGAATTTTTCGGGACGGCAAAGGGCTTTTTTTTCGCGTAATTAATTCATCGGCATCGATTAGACGTTTTCGCGTAAAAAAGTGTGCGCGAAGTCTCGTTTCTATTAATTCTATTTTTGCCGCAGAAGGAGCGGTATATATCTCCCTAAGATAATTAAACAGCAACTTTCTAAGTATAGTCGGCATAATATTTTCATTATATGCGTAATTCAACAAATAAATGTGCGCTACCTATTAAGCGCGCGTGTTACCGTAGTTGAAGCTCCGTATGAATATTAAATTATAAATTTTAGACAATGGCTTTTTATTATAATTGAGTTTTAAATCATTTATTATTAAATTTTCGTTACTAGAACGTTACAAAATACGCTGTTGTCTAACATCACTTTCGAACCGCTTAGCTATATTCTTTATGTAGCTACTAACTATATATTAGTTCTGAAGTTTCATTTTACGCTACATTCGTAACTATAACAATAAACAACATTTTACATCAATAAAACAAATATACAAGGCACACACCATCGCTTTAAAATACAATTGAAAAAAAAATTATTACATTCCAAAACATCTATACACCGTACCTTACTGTTTTTTCAATTATTACAATTTCAAATAAAACCCCGCATCTACACATCCCCACGCGCAGCTTTCTACTATGCGTTCTTCACACTTATATATATATTAATACTCACGTTAACGAAAAAAAAACCTTGTATCCGCAATCCGCTTCTCCACCTCTCTTCACTTTACTCTCATTTCCGTCCGATAACCATGGTTCGCGCGAGCGCGCTTGCAAGCTCTCTCTCTCTCCTCAAGAAACGAGCTTCTCGTCGCGCAACTGGCGACGCATAAATCAGGCGCGACAACGAGGCTGCCGCTCCACTCTTATATACCACACACGTATACTTATATATATATATATATATATATATCCAAGTAACCGGAGTATATAAGCGTCAGGTGAAATCGGCGACTATCATTCGCCTTCTATTATATCCAATATAAACGTATATATTATCCTCGCACCACCCACACCGCACAGTTCTTGTACATCTATAATGTGTATACCGAAATCTCCGCGCACTTTCTTTTTTATACCCAAAAAAACAGGTAAATTTGTACGTAGAATAAGTATCATACAGTATATGTATCTATATCTTTTATTACACTATACGCGCGACGTCCTGCGAGCGGCGACTGTATATTGTACACACACACGAGAGAGAGAGAGAAAGAGAGAGAGAGAAAGAGAAACGTCTCGAGCACGGCAAGCGCACGGGGGCACGTTCGCGGCGGATCTAAACGGCGGTGGCGCGCGGCTGCCCCCTTTTGATGATACAGCCCGCCGCAAGCGCGCCTGCGCCCGCCTTTTTTGCGCGCACCAAGACGACGCCGCTGTGCCGGCGCTCTCTCCCCTACTCCTGCGTGTGTGAGCGTGTATATAGCCACCACGCGGCAACACCTATACTGTATAGGCTTTCGAGAGCGATTAGGCGACGAGAGGGAAAGAGAGAGAGAGAAGGTCAGGGTGAGAGGGGTTGCGATGAGGGTGTGGAAGGAAAGAAGTGGGTCTTGGGGGTGAGTTTTTTTTTTCTTAGCGAGAGAGAAGGAAGTAAGTTTGGCTTTTCAGAGGATAATTTATGGCTGGCGGCAAGGTCGGGCCGGTGGATTGGTTGGTTAAAGGTGAGGGTGCAAATATAGTGTCACGGAGGGTGCAGGAGACGTTTAGACAACGAGAGATCGGCAATATAAGCAAACGAATTTGTTATGGCATCGCGACGTTATATCGTCGCGCGGTACGGAAAAAAGCTTTGATTTTTCTTCGCGCGAAACTGGCTTTTCTTCGCGCGAACTTGGAAGTTGGCTTTTTTTGTTCCGCGCGACGACAAATAGCTTCGTCGTTGAGCTCGCGAAACTACAAACCGCTCTTATTTTTTCACACTTAATTATTCATACGCCTATAGCTACGAAACAATATAGTTATATATATGCAAGTAGTTTTTGTTAAATTTAATGTGATGGGCCCGAAGTTTCCAGCGGATTAAATTCAAATTTCATTCGCGCAGGAAGAGATTGAGCCGGAGTATAAATTAAGTTTTTCGGATGCAAAGTTCTAAGAGGGTCCCGAAGACTTTGAATTAGCGTCGCCTCTCGTCTTTGTTCGCGAAAGAAAGGGATATCAATCATGGCTTTTTATAAGGTTTTAATATACTATAAATAGCCTTTTTTAATTGAAACAATTTTATAAGATATTACGAATTGTGTGTTACGAATTATGGTTTTCCCGTCTTACTATGTAGGACTTATTCTACTGAAATGGAAAGCAAATTTATCATTGAATTTTTTTATCTAAACAAAACGTAACATTACGATGGTAAATCAGGTTTTTATAAGGTATTACAACGTATTCAACATATTTATACCGAAAAGTCTTCCGAAATGCAAACATTTCAATATCAATATCTCTCTCTCTCGCCACCACCATATTTATTCGAAAGCATCAGAAACGCAAAAAAACACAACCCTCAGCCGCACTCTCCGCCCTATTTTACCCTATTAATACGTTACCTCTCCCTGCATTCAAAACCAACGCCTACACTCGACTCTCCCCTCACTCACTCCACCCATCGTCTCCCAAAAAACGTCTCTCCCTCTCGTCACACTTATACCGTGTTCTCGGTATCGAGCGCGGGGACGGCTCCATTATCCCCACCCCCCATATCTTTTTCTCTTCGCTCATTCCTTCGACGACGACGACGACGCGACTGTCTCCAAGTGAGAAAGAGAGTCGTCTCGAGGTCTCTCACCCGTGGGGGAGATTGACCGGAAATGGGATTTCAGGACTTGCCCGTGAGCGAGAGCCGGATTAGCTGATAGGCCGTGTGTGCTCGCATAGTAGATTCTTTATCTTTTCGAGAGGAAGACGGGTAGCACGGCGAAGAGAGACAGGATGGATTACAAGTTTTTTAATATAGAGGGGGTGAGGGAGAGTCGTGATGATTAAGGTCGATAGGGTTTTCAGGTGGTTATGTGTGGGTTGTGCTTTTTTGGGAAGGATGGTGTAATAATAAAGTTTTCAGGTGGGATTATGCGTGTGAATGGTAGAGGGTGGTAGATGTTTTTCTGCGTATGTGGAAAGTATGTAATTAATGTGTGGGGTGGAGAGAAAGTGGGTAGAGGAAAATTTGCTGGTACTTAGAATTACTTGTAGGACGATTCAACTATTATCAAGTTTTTTTTTGGATTTATGCTAATTTCTTTAGATGGTAATTCTTTTATGTATTTTAAGCATTCGTGGGTGCAATGTATTTTACTTCCATTGCCATACTGACCAATCTACATTGGAATATAATTCTTTTTATTTATATAGTCAAAAAGTATAATAGAAAGTTAATTAAGAAGAATGAATATTAATGTAGTTATTGATATCTGGAATATTATTTTTAAACAAAATACTCCAGCCCATTGAAACTGATCAATGCAATCGATGCGATAAAGCTGATACTCACGATAACTTACTAGTTTTTACCAGTTATTAATCTATTCATGTTGCAGTAAACAACGAAAATGGAGAATTGATCTTGAAGAAATAACGTAAGACTGTTGTTATCCTCTATCCCGGGAAAAATATATATTTCATTTTTAAAAATATGATATTCTTATTGGAAACAGTTTTGATGACAGATGGAACATTACAAAAAGAAATACAAATCGATATTGTACGTCTTAAGAATTTTTCCTCTCGAAAAGATAATATATATTTTTCAATGACACACGCGCGTACACGTATTACAGGCAATGCGTAACGTTAAATTTTGATTTCTTTCCACCTTGCGAACATTTTTCAAAAAGAAAAATAATCACAATTTTTATATAATAAAAAACATACAAATACAAGTTTATTTGCTACGGTTCAAGTTTGTAGGAAAAAGATCACGCAAAAAAAAAAACGTTCAGTTTCATAACGACCTACGTAACTTGTATATATACGTATAAGTTCCATGTGACTAAAATACGATTCAATGTTACTTGAAGATGCCAGAAAATTATTAAAAACAATAAATAATACAATAATTCACGTGAACCGCAACATAGTTTACTTCTGAAAGAGGAGTACTATATACCGTGTCCGTATTTTAACATTATACCGTCGTGCATACATGTGTGGTCACTGTACCGCTAGATTGGAATTACAAGGCGGTGCACGGTTAATTAAAAGCAAGAAAAGGAAGATAAGAATATAATTTGCTTTAATAAGACTTGCATGAAATGGTATTTTTTAATCTTTAAGATTTGAAATTTCGAAATGGCAATGACGTACAATAGCATTTAAATTTTTTAAGTAGATCAGATGGTAATACAAATTGTCAATGTTATTCGAGAAGCTTATAGCTATAAGTACTTGTTCTTGCATTTAGAATTGATCAGGAATAGTATACGTAATTGTATGTCATATAAACAATTAGTTCATTTAACAAAGGCGTTTTTTCAGAACAAACATACCAGTTTGATTCTCATTCTTTGTATCTTAAAAGATACTTTACTCGAACGAACATTTACTATATAAAACTTTTAGTAATTTCCACACCCCGTCCTCAACTTACTTATAATTCTTCAACAACTTCAACTAACAAACCCCATCACACCACCACCATAAAAACTTATATGCAAATTAACCGCACCTCAAAAACGACGAAAGTTTTCGCTTC
>JAPYZO010014933.1:0-15366 GCA_030522905.1 Torymus flavipes
TTTTACTTTTAACATAAATCAGCATTAATTCAACAATTTATAAAAAAAATAATCTATTATTTCCGGACCATCAACGTTTAAAATTTTCTCGTCACGAATCATGAACGAGAAAGATGAGCAGCGAGAAAGCAAAGATATTTAAAGAAGAAGGGAAGGAGAGAGCAAGAGGGAGAGAGGGAGAGCGAAAATTGGCACCGAGCAGCGGAATTCGGGCGAGAACGGTACTCGCGCAGCTGGCGAGGATGTGGAAATTCTCTCGGCTTGGAATTCGCACTTGTACGCAAGGTGTGCAGTCTTATATACCGCTGTTTACACGCGCTCCAGCGATCCTGCACAAATAATAGCTGCTCCGCGAGATTTCCAAGCGCCTGCTGAAGCTACTTCGTCGGGTCTTTTACCGGTGTTACACTCTGGCTTTTAAGGAAAATGATTCTTGCTTTTTTTGTTGAAATTCGGTTTTGTTATCTATTATCTTAGTTTTCAGTAAAAGAATTTGGTTTTGCCATGGACTAAAAAGATATTTTAAATCGTGTTTTTTCCGATTATCTTAAGTATTTTTAATATAACATTACATACCTCATAATAGGTATTATTAGGTATACATAAAATATGAAGTTAAACGAAAATAATCAGATATAAAAAGCGGCAGATAAGCGGATTGATGCCAGGTGCATGAAATATATGGACACCCAAGGAGCAGAGCGTGGGACATGATGGATGTGATATACAAAAGGGATGAGCATCGTTTTTCCACGAACTGCTGGTGATCGTTCATGATTCTAATAAACTCGTTTGATGTGAATTTCTCGTGAACACATAATATTAAATTCATCGTAAAAGCAGTATAATATTTCCTCGGGGTAGAAACAATGCGAACTTTCAGCATTTCCATTACTGACTTAATTGCAAACGCATCAACATTTTAATTAAGTATAATACACATTGTATCAGCTCTCACTACAGCAACCTGCTTGTTCTCAAGAGTAAATCTCTAAACCTCTATAAGTAGTCGTTTAGTTCGCTATATTACCAGATATAAAAAATTATAGTCGTATAATTACTATTTCAATAATTTTGAGAAAAAACGATTAAAATAACTAACATAAGCATATTATGTAATTTGAAGATGATGTTGAAAGAAATTTTTAGGTATATGATTTCTTATACATATAAAATAAATTTAGTATAAAAATCGATTTCACAAATATTTCTTTTACATAACGTTTATGCAAAAGAGGGAATAATCTAAACTCAAATTACAATAAAATATTTTCCAAGATGTAATAACAGACATAATAATTAATAAAAATTTACATAATGACATGATTTTATAGAAATCAAGAGAAAAAGTAAAATTAAATTTCTTTTTTTTTAATCGCTATATAATTTTTCAAGTTTGCATAATTCGCTTTCTCATAAAATATACGTTTATTATGAAAACAGTAAACACAATTCTCGATTTTTGTATAAAAATATTTCGAACTTTTACTTTTATTTTATCAATTACATATTTCTAAAACATCGAGTACCTTTTCAGCTGTCGTCTATTCATAGAGGTAAAAGTAAAGCAACCCGTTAATTTTCCCCATTGAGCTCTGCAAATAACTAAAACAATGCCCGCATATCCTGGCTCGGTCGCCCATACAGCCGCAGATCTGAAATGCGCAACGCTGCTGTATAACGGCACCTCTCGCAAAACTACCACCCATTCAGGCCTCCCACGTGTGCGTGCGTGTGTCGGCGACAGCCAATCACACCTCGACCTCCGCTCGCGAACAATGCGTCATACACGCGTGTGCGCATAATACTCGCAAAAACCGGGAGAAACAGAGAGAGGTAGAGAGAGAGAGAGACAAAGAGAGGGAGTAAAAAAGGAACACACGTGTATACATGTCTCTGGAGAGCGCAATTATCATCCGCGCGAGCGTGTCCCAGTGACCTAGAATCGTGCTGTGCGCAGAGCGCTCGCGAATTCGGCGGCGTCGCAGCTATATACGCGGCACGAGGAATTCCGTTCCCACGGCTAGTTCAATTTGCGGCCGCGCAATTACTCCGGCTGCACACTGTACAGCAGCGTCGAGATTATATTTTCTCCCGATGTGTGCGCGCGCTCGCGAGAGAGTATCCGAATATTGTTACGGCCGCGCGCGCGGTGTCTTTGAGGATGAGGGACGAGGAGAGCGTATGTACGTGGTTCGCGAGAGAATGGAGCTTTTTATCTAGGGAATTGAAGGGCTGTCGGGAGATAGATGTCGGAGAGTAATGATAGATGATGATGATGATGATGTAAGAGGGAAGTTGTAAAGTGGTTTATTGGGAATAGTGGAATGTGTATTTATGGGATTTGGATTTTACGACACCTTTTCGACCGCTTTCGCAAAAGTAGTAATATTTTTCTGCAAGATGAAAGTGTCGAGGGGGAAATAATGCTTGAGAAATCAATGCTGGGTACAGGTATAGTCTATCTATCGAATGTACTACACTGTAAATTATAATTATCATTCTTTTGTTGATTTTTAATGCACTTGGGAGTTCTTAAAGACTCATTACTACAGAAACAAGGCTTAATTTATGTGAGAAACACGTGCATATAGTTGTTTTTCTGTTTCACATTTTTTCTACTTTCACAAAAAATAAAGTGATATTTAAATGATCTCAATATTATATGAAAAGAAAAACCTGAAATTCTTCGGGATTTCTCTTTGCCTTTTCCACATTGGGAATTACATTTCTGATATACCATGTCTCACTTTTTATTTCACTCGAACGAATATATGCACTTTTCATTCGCATTGAATATTCATCGCAACCACACAGCATTCAACCGCATATATGCACCGCGAGTGAATAGAAGAAAATCTGAAAAGCAACATTTTTCCAATTCCATTGAAACCGACTTCTAACCATTCGAAACGGCAAAATGCTCGCTCTCATTATTCACCGTCTAACAAGACACCACAGAAGACGATATTATTAACTCCAAGTGCTCGCGAGCGCCATAATAATTAATATACAGATACAAAAGGGAATTCAAAGCTAATTTCTTTTTCCTCCTCGCGCTCTCAAAGCCCTCGTTAAAGCGCAAAGTCGCACGTAAATAAGCCGGGCTTCGAGAGAGCCCTTATTATTAAGCGCGCATCCTCGGCAGCGGCGCGATAAAAACTCATCGCAGCACATACACACACCGGACGTTGCAAATGAAGCGGCCGATTCGGCCCTTTTATCCCGACGCAAATTATGGACGGGGCGCCGCGAAGGAGCCAAGCTGTTGCAATATTGCGTTATTTCAGAAATGAAGCCAGCGTGATTGAGGAAGTTGATGCAGTATACATGCAGTCGGAGTATTTAAATATGTGTGTATCTAATCATATATGAATAGCAAGATGGCGTGTATATGTACACAGAATGCAATTTTTTTTTCTCCTTATTTTAATGGAAAAACTTTTTTACTCTTGCCAAATTAGATTGTGTGTAGGGGAAAAGGTAAATACTTTTTGTAGAAGGAATAACTGTATACGTACGTAGTAATATAGCGAGAAGATATTTGCTGATAATGTAGAACAGTATACTTTATCGTAACGTACATCTACATACTTTATTAACGTTGCGAACAAAAAGTTACCGCATGAATTTTATAGTAATATGCGAATAGCGTTATATACGGGCATGAGAAACATAAGTTATTTTCAATTTTGGAATTCTCTGGAGAACGCTGTATTATACACGTCCAATGTAATGAATTTGGCTAAAGATTTACACTAAGCAGAGCTTTTACTATACCTATTACACACTTATTTTTCTGCCAAACTACAGCTTATAATTAAATTGAAAATTCACCCATAAACACGTATCATTACGACTTGAAAAAAAAAGGCAAAAGCTATCTATACGGGCACTAGTTTACGACACGCCCGACCTATTCTACTTTGAATAACGACTAATTATCAGCAACCACCGGAGCCACAACAACAGCGAAAATTCAAAACGACCTAAATCATCGCGCGGCAGAAATTCCAACGCGGCCGATCAAGGTCGCCATACCTTGAGATAACGCATATACCACACGCCCTGAAAATTCCGTCTCTCACTTTTACCTACACGCGCGATGCATACCTGTATAATATACGCACGCGGCGTCCCGCAAATTCTCGGCCATCGATCGCGCGCGTGCATAATTCGCGAGAAACCGCGCGTGTCTGCGTATAGATATTATACATGCAAGTATAGCTGAACAGAATCCGGGAGAGGAAGGCGCCGCGCACAGCTGCTTTACGCCGGCGCGTAAATTGAATAATATTACGGAGCTCTCTCGCGCATTTCCGCGTATAACAGTATACCGGTGCGCGGTTTGTGAGCGACACTCGTGTGTGTGTGTGTACATTGGATTTGGAATATCTTGCGAGTGCGCGAGAAACGTTCGCACGGCTGTGAACAAACTGGAGGGTTCAAGTTCACGGATTGTAGTGAAGCGGAAGAGTGATGGAAGCGTTGACTAGGCTTGTGAATTTTGCGGATACCCCGTTGTTAACAGTTTAGTCAGATGATTATCTTTGAGGTATTTGAGCAAAAGTTTGTGAATGTATACCTTTTGAATGTACTTTTAAAGTTTTAGATACATTTTTTTTTGTGTTATCTGTGCTAATTAGTTTTTGCATTATCGTTGTTATAGTTCCAGAGTGAAATCAGTACGCCGTAAAGTAAATTTAATATAATATATAAAATGACTAAGATATTAAAATGGTATTATTATTATATAGAAATTCATTGCAATTCGTTGCGTCCTCGTTCTTGGTCGCGAGATAAATAGCTATATAAAACTTATAAACTTTCAGGATTCTTGCAAGACTAAATGGATATTCTAAGAACGTGTAAAGTAATGATGACAGAAAATTTTTAATTAAAATTATTATTTTAGCTTAAAGTTATGACGCAGTTAAAGTCTGACGCTAATTCATCGCACAGTAAGTGTTTCCATAAAAGCATGAATCTTGTCGTTTCTCCAAACAAGACAACAACATCCAACTATCAGATTCTTGGTGGGACACGTGTGCACTCGCTCTTTCGTCATCAAATCCTTCACCCTCTCAATCCCATTCAGTCAATCCGAAACTCGCGCTTCCGAGCTCCCATTCCCACGAGGCTTCCTCCTAAACGGCTCTCTGCTTTTTTGCGGATCTCTCGAAACGACGCGCACGTGTATACATGTAGCGAATATATATATACAGACACGCGCGCACGCGTGGAGAAAAGCCAAGCCTCCGACTGACGGATGAAATTATGGCTGGGATTATACGTGGCAACGGCGGCGGCGGCGACAACGACGTTTTAATCCGAGTCTTTATGCGCGCGCTGAATTGTGAAAGAGCCACTCGCATAATCATTAAGAGCTGCTCTCGGCTTTTTTGCTGATACTTTCTAGACGCTTAGCTTTGTTCGCGGCAGTTCTGACCTTGAAACGGAAATTAAGGACTGCGCGGGTTGGGTATGTTTAAAGCGGAGTTTTACGCGCGTCGCGATCCAGTTTCGGGTGGAGGTATTACAGTTTAAATGTCAATGCGATACTGCTGCTGCTACTGTGCAATTCGAATTAACGTTAGTTTCCTCGGCGTCGGGAATATAGGTCGCGGAGAGTGATTTGAATGTTGGGCGGGAAATGTGTATGTCGAGGAAAATGGTCTATTAAAATGTACTATGTCGTTCAGTTATGGGAGCAGAAAGTATCACAAAGTCTAGTGACTTTTTTTTTCTAATGCGTTTAATAGTACAGACTAATTGCTGGAAAATATAGTGATCTCCAGGAAACCATTTCTCTTTATATGCAATAATAATTCTTTTAGAATATTTCATTAATACCGTCTTTTATTACAAACATAACTTGTCAAATGCAACGTAGAAAAAAAATTTAATTATAAATTCTCGATGTTTGAAAAACAAGATTTTCACGTTGAAACCAGTTCTCCTATTTTTTCATGCGATTTATGAAACTTTGGATCGGTATGGTGTATAGCTATACTAAAAGTGACGGAACCAGACTCTGCCGCCCGATCGCAGGCGCCGTCTGATATTGGACGACTTTTATAATCATGATCCTCTTGGTATTGGGAAATAAAAGTTATAAATATAGAGATCGAATGTTATATTTCACCAAAGACGATTTTTTCTATTACAAATGTTTCCTATACTTTTGCTAAAATCACTACGATCCGCAAAAAATGCCATAAAAATTAATACAATTTATTATTGCCAGTCATTTAAATATAAAATAAGTAAACCAGCTATAGATTCACGCTCGTTCTCCTATATATACATATATACGAAGCCGGAGATATTACTCAAGATTAAACCAGCGGAAAAATCACGAGTAAACGTCTCAACTCACAAAACTCCCTAGCACACTCAACCAAGCTTGAAAAAAAAAATAAAGAACGAGTAAATCCGCGCAACTTTCCCATAGGCTCTCGCAGCTAACTTCCCTTCGTGCTGCGCGCGTGGTATAATATCCTTGCGCGCCGTGTGAAAATCCAAGCGCGACATTGAGGCGCAGACTGTCGTCGGTCAGGGACTTCCTCGGTCGTCACGCGACTTCGGGGGCTTCGCGGGCCGGATGCGTCTCTCGGTGCGTATATACAGGTAAGTACACGCGTAAAACTGTCTCCCAGTGAGCCCGACGGTATATATACGAGTATAATTGCGGACTTTATGTAACGGCGCGCGGAGAGGCCTTTGACCGGCTCGCGCACGCCTGGAGCGATGGTTCACGTAGGCTGTATATATAATACGCAAGCACATACGAAGAGGAGTCGTGGCGATAGGTGGATGAAAATTTAACATTTTCTTTTTAGAAAGTTGTTAAAGGCTTGCGTCACGCGACTTACGCGATTAAAAGATTTTTCTCATGGGTCTGTAGAGGTGGCGATGTTCGTTTGCGCACACGCGTGCGCCTGGCTCTCTTCGGTCACGAGTATAGCGGCGGCTTTTATTCTATATAGTATAAAGAGAGAGTCAATTTTGTCAAACGTCATTTGATTACCATTTGATTACGGAGAAAATTAGTGTAACGCGTGGTATACGGGAGTTTAGAAGGGAAAGGCTTGCGGGGGTAATTAAAAGGAAGATTGTGTTTGAGATAACGCAAGGTATATTAACTCCCAGGATAATTAGCGTATGCGGTGGTGAACTTTCTTAAACTGATCGATTTTAAAGTAATTTGACAAGCCTCACCGTTCGGTAATGTTTACTTTTTAATGAACTTTGCGTCATTTTGGTAATGGGAGGTGAACCTTGTAAAGTTAATCTGACGTTGTTGTTGCATTGAAAGCAGCAATCTGCGGGAAATTATTCAATTTTACCTGATTACTTTTGTAATTAGTTTCTCTTTCAATTGTCTAACAATCTTCTAATGTAGTTATTTTGCAGTTGAATGACTGGTAGCTTAAAATAGCTTCGTTAAGGTGTTTATTAATTTATGATTAAAAATATTTATTTTGTGATTACAATTTTTTATATGCAAAATCCATTACATACCGAAGTTATTATTATTGTGCACAAAAATAAACGTTTTACGCATTTAGCCTCTGTAACGGTAATATTGTTGTTGACCCTCGCATCAACAACTTTCACAGCTTGGATATGTGGAAGTTCTGAAGATTACAGAAACGAAAAACGTCCGCCGTATTCTGATTCAATATTCCCATATTAAGAAAACCGTTTAATAAATTTTGAATGCCGATGAAAATAAAAAAGAAAAAGATACAGAGGCCTGTAAAAGAAGAATAACTCATAATCAGAATAAAAATATCGATTAAACGCATTCGACTTGTAATTACAAAGAGTTAAGAAATACAATCTTACACCATAAACATGAAAAAAATGTATCGCCAAAAACGAAAAGGAAAACTTGTTTTTAAAAAACTTACTTAACCTTGCAAGTCATAATGCAATTATTTGCAAAATAATATCACACGTCCTCATTTTCATTCCAATACACACTTCATCCCATCGTATGCAACCGAACACCGAATTCTTCTCCACCTCGTCTCCCCTATAATCTAAAACAATTTCTCCTTCCTCCAGCAACCGGTATCATTCCCAAACCCGTACCGTTCTCTCTCTTTCTCTTTCTCTCGCTTACACACTCCTTCGGCCAAAAACTCGCAGACCACCAAAAAGACGACGACAACGACGACGACGTTCCGACCGCGGAACGTGAAAGGAACGCAGCGAAGGCAAGGTCGGAAATCCGCGAAGGAATCCGAAGAAAACACGGGCGCGTAGAGGGAGTTGAGGACTCTCTGCGCGCAGGTTAAAGGGGCTCCCGAAAGAACAGGTGCGTCGGCTCGCGCGCCCGGCGCCCGAGACGTCCTGACCTCGAGACCTCGAATTCTCGCTTTTCCTCTCTCTTCCTCTCTCTCGCTCGCCCAGTATCGTGGTTCCCTTTACGTGCAGCGGTCTCTTTATTGTCCGCTACGCCGGTGTATATATATGCACGCGCGTTGACACGTATACACGCTCGGCTGAGCTGTGGTCTGGGGGGAGTGTGGTTTTCCATTGTGTGGGAATGCTTTGTGTGCTACGCAGGATTTATATGGATGGTCTAATTGAAGCTGGTCGTTAAATTAAATTACCCGTTTGCTGTACCCTTGTTAATGAAAATTAACGATTTGAGGAAAAAATTGCATCATCTTACGTGTGAAAATATTGCACTCGTCGTTTGATTATTTTTAATTGACAATATATAGCTTTAGGAAAATAGTAAACTAGAATAAAAATCGTGATATGGCTCCGCTTTTGTTTTATTATCAGCCATATAAGCCCGGAATTCCATTATATATGCATAATCATTCTGATAAAAACGACAGTTCGTAAGAATAAATTACGTTTATCAGGTCAAAACATTCTTCGGCCTTCTATATACACAATGATTTACTTCGCCGCAGGATCATTATATACATACGTATATGCAGAGCTAGAAACGGCAATTACCGATCGCATTCAAATCATTCTTCTAACTGTATCTCGTGCATACATAAAAATCATATTAATATCGGCTCCGTGCCGCCTGGAAACGATCGAGCTTCCAATAATTGGGACACGCGGCGTTCGTCCACCTCTACGTTCACCTGCGGTAGCACCGGTTCCCCCGCCATACCAAACCCATATACACAAATCCAGACCACAAAAAAGCACGATCATCCGCCTCATCGACGGAAACCAGAAGTGATCCTCTCTATCATCGTCATCGCCGCATCCTCGCGAGACACGCATCGGCGGGCAGAAGAATTTCTCGAGACGCGCTGCGGGGCCCCGCGCGAGACTCCGGCGCTCGCTACATACCTGCGCGCTCGCGGCTTTACCTGCGAGAGCGAATGAAACAGGTACCGAGCGCTCGCAGGTTAGAGCGAGAAGCTGAAGAAGCAAGTGAGAAAGAGAGAGAGAACCGCGTGCTGCGTTCCACGTTCCTTCCACCACTCTGCGCGCGGCTAGAGAGTTAACCTGGGACTGCGGGACCCGCGTGAGAGGGAGAGAGAGAGGAGTGAGCGAGCGAGTGAGAGAGAGGTACGCGAGAGGCTCGACGTCGTGTCCGTGTGTGCCCCCTCAGTTGGGAGCGGGCCGTCTTCGTGTCGCCGCCGCTGTGTCGCGCGGGCGCACTTTCGAGTATACGCGTGTCTCGCGATCTACCACAGTTTGCTCCGTTATTATTTTTCTCGTCCTTTATCGTTTCTTCAAGGAACAAGAAATAATAGGAGTGTAAGGACGAACAGTTATAGTACCGCGAGTGGAGTTACAGTATCGTTACCGGCCACGATAGCGCGAGTGTGTCTTGGTGTACAGTTCGCTAAATAAGGCTCCATCTTCGCGAGATCAATTCGGAGCAGCCGAGGAGGATTGAGCACGAGAGAATCCTGTATCCCATAGGATCAGCATCGCCGCGCCTGCAGATTCCTCGCGTATGCATAGAGGCCGTCTCGCTCACTCTTACTCTGCTGAATATAATTTTTCCCCCGGCGAATTCCTTGGCACGCAGCGGTCGCCTCTGTACAACGCACTGCCGCGTGTGTGGGAAAGGCGCGCAGCGCGAAGAACTCGAGGAAAAGAGAGAGAGAGAGAGAGAGAAAAAGATAGAGGGACATCTAGAAGGAGCGCGCAAAGGAGAGTGGCAAGAGAGAGAGAGAGACGCGGCGAGGCCAGAAGAAAGGAGGAGGAAGCCCTTACATAGGTAGGCAAGTGAGAGAGAAAGAGAGAGAGAGAGAGACTCCCTCTTGCAGGCGAGCGCGATAGCTCGCAGATTTTTAAAAATCCCCTCGGAGACCTAAAAAAGTGCGTTCAATTCGTATAGAGAGAAGTGCCGCGACTGTGTGACTAGTGCATGTGTCGTCGCCGTCTTCGTGGTCGTTTTGACTCGGTCCCGCGGTGACCTCGAGAACGAGAAAGAGGAGAAGGTTGAGAGAACGGGATATGGTACCCCAGTCATCGATCGGCGCCTCTCCATATGCTCGGCAACAGGCCGCAAGTTACTGTGAGCCCGGTCTGGGCTGATTTGCCGCTGTACCCGGAATACCCGAGCAGAGGTGGCGAAAAGTGCAGCAGCCGAAGGTGAAAGGAGCTCGCCTGCATCTTCGAGCGATTTCGCTCGATCGGCCGCGAGAGAGCGGAGGAGAAGATAGGAGCGAGGAGAGAACAGAACGGGGCAAGAGAGGGGTCTAGGCTAGAGGATCGACCGGTGTGAACGACCTGGCGTCTCGGGTTACGTCGTCGCGCGAGAGGTGAGCCCCCGTGTAGTGAAGAGCATAGAACTGAGACCACAGGCAAGATGAGAGGCTCAAGCAGTCAAGACTCCTCGACGCCGTACTGCCGCTGTCGAGTGCTATACCTCGGCAGCGCAGTACCCCACGCCAGCAAGGAGGGCCTACTCGGCGTACAGGAACCTCTGCGGGAACTGTACCCAGAACAGGGGGCACTTGGCGCCCGAGGCATCGACTCCTGGTTGAGTGTCTGGAGCAACGGCCTTTTACTGGAGAACGTGGATGAACACCGCAAGAAGATCACGCGGTTCTTCCCCATCGAATCACTGCACTACTGCGCTGCCGTACGCCACGTGAAGGCTGGCCGGGATGGAGACAGCACGGCCACGCGTTTCTTCCCCCTGGACTCGCCCTTTGCCCGCACACCCAGCGCCAATCACCCGCCACTCTTCGCGGCGGTGCTGCGCCGCACCACGGGCATTAAAGTCCTCGAGTGTCACGCCTTCATCTGCAAACGTGACATGGCCGCGAACGCCCTGGTGCGCTGCTGCTTCCATGCCTACGCTGACAGCCGCTTTGCCAAGGGCTATGAGCCTAACGGCAACGGAGTGTCCACGCCCACACCACCGATCGCCAACGGACACTCTGGTGGCAGCCTCTATCACACTCTTGGAGGCTCCAGTACTACCCTGGCTGACCATACAAACGGCGATTCACCGCCGCTCTCCAAAATGGAGATGAACTCGAGCGACGACAGGAGCAGCCTCTACAACCCCGATGAGAATCACAAGTACTGGGCCAGGGAGAAGGACGAGGTGGATGCGTTGTATCAGGAACAGGGCACGCTGCGCAGCACCAAGGGCTCGCGACCTCGTCAGCTGATAGGGCCTCCGCCACCGCCGCCACCACCACCTCCATCGGGACCTCTGATGGTCGATGAATCGAACACATCGTCGCGCAAAAAGGCCAACAAGAAGCTGAAGAAGCTGAAGAGCCGGTCACTGCAGGAGGAGCAGATGCAGCAGCACCACTTCTCGCAGGGAATGCAGCTGCCGCCGCATCCTAACATGTACACGAATGGCCACGGACATCATACCCTGGGTCATCCGGTGAGGCATCCACCGCCACCGCCACCACACGGGTACCACCATATGCCACCTAGCAGCCGGTCGGTCGCGGGCACACTAGCCCGACCAGCACCAGTACTCCTGGTACCAGCAGCCACGCTGCCTCGCAAGGCCCACCACCACCCGCCCCGTGCTATCAGGCCCATCCCCGCAGCGGCACCAATCGTGCCGGTCTACGCTCCGCTGCCGGTCGTTCCACAGCTGCCGCCCGCCATGTATCCAGGCGGCTACGGGACGACGGGTAACCGCAGCCGACGTCACCACCACCCTGACCTCGTCGACCACGGCTCTACCCTGGGCATCCAGCAGCGACGAATGGCTGCGTCGCATGCCGACCTGAGCGTACCGCCGCCTCCAGTCGACAGCATGCTGCCACCCCATCACCGTTCGTCCGACAGTCCTGAGAACGAGTCGCGTTTCGGCACGGGTATCTACCGGCGCAAGGGTCATCTCAACGAGCGCGCCTTCTCCTACAGCATCCGCGCGGAGCACCGTAGCCGGAGCCACGGTAGCTTGGCATCGCTCGGCTTTGCCGGCCAGCAGAACGGTGGTCCACCAGGATTACCACCCAAGGAAGAGAAGAAGGACCGTGAGATCGCCCAGATGGTCGCTGGCCTCAGCCTCGAAGATGGTTTGATCCTAGACGGTCGTGGTCATCTCATACAGAAGAACGGCAATGGTTCGCACTACGGTCAGCATCCGCAGCCATTGCCCAGGCCACGACGTTGATAATTGAACTTCCATCGTTGGAACAGAAGAAACACACACGTTGTCAGGATTCAACCTCGGTTTGCGATCGTTAGATCCTTCGCGGCGAAGGTTTATGTTTTCTATTTCAAACTATGCGTTATGAATGCGCTGCAAACGACACGAATCGGTATGTAGTCTCTTCCGGTTATGAGCATCTGAATGTCAGTCGACCCCTCGACGATAAAATTAAATATAATAAGACATGATTTTATGCGACGTGCGTGCTAATTGAATTAAAATTGGTCAAATGATCGAGTCCACTTGGGCATCCAAATTATTATAAGCATTGAAATGAATGGTGTTGCCGCTTTTAAATTTCCAAGCTTGATAAAAACACACATGCATGAGCATCGGGAGACTCGCGTATATGCACGTTACCAAGAATTCGCAATATACCCTTGACATTATTCATTCACCGAAAAAAAAAATTTCAAACTTGATTCGTCGTCCGCAATGTTTGTATATATAAACTCCTTTTCTCGTTTCACAACACGTTTCCGAGAATGTCCTTCTATCGAGATATTTATCGCTCGTCCTCGGGCATATATACGCGACACGGTTCTCGAAAAATATTTTTAGCATTACTCCGTCGTCCTGCTGTCGTCCGTACTCGTCACCTTTAATTCGAGAAAAGAGCCCGAGGTGCAAACCGGGATTACGCCATTAGCCGATCGCTCGGCCTTAATGGAGGTCTCCTATCCGAACAAGACGACGACGACGACGGCGGTGTGACGGCGGTGTCGTGGAAAAAGAAGCTCGTTTTGCATATCGCGAGCCTCGTCCGACTCCTTTTTCTACTCTTCCCCTTCTACTATCCAACCGGTTTATTCGTCGTTTTCTCCTCTTTTGCGCCCGCACCGCTGGCGTCATCCGCGGAAAAACAGGAAAAGCCCGCACGCGTGCATCCGCATCGGCGGTCTGCATATACAATAATGATAATAATCGATCGACCGCGAAAGCACGCGTGCGACGGCCGATCGGCAGAGGCCTTTACGAAACGTTAGGCTAACGGTGGTTTTTTTTACGGCGAGCACACGGCGCGAGAGCGCGCGCGCCAAGCGCACGGCCTTTTTATAGATCCTGCGCGCGAGTCACGACTATTTTAGAGCCCCGCGCCGTTTTTTCCGACCCCCTTTCGTAAGGCAAAAATCGCGCCAGGAATGCATGCACGCGCGCGGTGAACGTGTTGTCGGCTGCCGGCTAACTGCTCCACGGGACTGACTGTTGTCGATCGGCTGCCGCCTTCAGTGTGTGTGTGTATTGGTTTTCTCCGCTGTATGGCCGATATCTACAGTCACGACGTACAATGCGCGATGCGTCGTGCTCCCCTTTTTGTGGCGCGAATATAACTAGTCTCTATATATGCATGGTGAAAATCGAACGGTCCGATCTGTAGATGATTTCTTTCGATGAATTTATTATATGGCACGAGAGAAAAAAAATCAAAGGCTCGTATCGTTACAAAGTTTATATTTTCTCATTAAATCGAAAAGGGTATTGTACGAGAAACGCTGTTTGCATTTAAATGAAAAAAAAAGATAAAATATAATCGCATTTTGCAGTGTGGTAAAGCTATTGAATGTTACGTAAACACGCGGAAATCGGAAAACCGTTTTCGCTCAAGTCGGTACAATGGATAATTTTAACATTAGTAAAAGCTGGCACTCCGCGCAGGAATTTCAACTGCAGGCAAAAACAGTTACAGAAATTACATTTAAGTATTTTCCTAACGGCACTCACTCGTGCTATGTACATACGTCATTAACAGAAACATTTCACGGAAGCACGAAATCATTCTTATTATATTTTTAAAAACGAAATGAATCCTTTTAGCCATGTAAATAATAACGTTGTAAAATTAACAAAACCAATTTCTTTTTAAGTAAACGTTGACATAAATTTTACTTTATCTACTAGTTACTAATGAATAATTGAAAGGATTGATTTTGTTGCATTGCGAAACAAAAACGAAGAGGTCAAGTTGATAGTCGTTATTTCCATCGAACACGAAATAAAGCGCTATATGTAATATTTAAAAACTACAATTATCACGCATCCGTCCGTTAAAACTGAATCTCCAAGATAAATTTACCCAAAACTGCGCAGGTATACTTGTTAGAAATAAATAATAACAAGGATTGATCAAAGATGCGCATAAAACGATACCCGTTGTAAAGATTGCGCGGCTTCCGCGAGATTC
The DNA here is from genome assembly GCA_030522905.1 of Torymus flavipes. NCBI lineage: Eukaryota > Metazoa > Arthropoda > Insecta > Hymenoptera > Torymidae > Torymus > Torymus flavipes. Next base: position 14,820 of record JAPYZO010014933.1, read on the forward strand.
CTAATGCGACGTCGAATACAGCGAGGCTTTGCGAACTTTTACTACCTTATCTCCGCGACAAGTGCTCGCGCGACTCTGCGTGCTTTACGAAAAAAAAACAACAGCGACGACGGAGGCGGAGGCGGAGTAGGATGGGCCGTTACGGTGCGCGTTTACGCGGAAAAGGACGTCGAACGAAACCCCGTAAACAATCCAGGAAGTGCAGCGCGCCAACGGAATTTCTAATTTCTGCAAGGAAGAGAACGGGAGGGGGCAAGAAACTCCCATGAAATTCGATTACGAGTGTTCGCAGGATGTAAAAGGAGAATCCATTGCTTCGGCCGCGCAATTATCCATCCCTCGGCGTCTCATTGCTTTTGAAGTTCGCGCGCGTAGTCGCGTTGTGAAAGAGAGAAAGGCGTCTAAGAAGAAGGAGAAGGCAGAAGCATCTCTCGCGGATGCACCTCGGCGGTCCCGATAGTGTGAAATTCACTCGTTCGGGGTCATCCCAGCGCGGGGATTACGTTTCACCATTGAATAGCGCACAGTACATAGTGTTTTTCTTTAC
>JAPYZO010014941.1:0-20359 GCA_030522905.1 Torymus flavipes
ATATTCACAATGTATTCCATGGAACTGAACAATTGAACTGAACCTATTATAGAAAGGCTGCTGTGGTCTCTACAGATATAAGCACCATCAAGTACCGGAGCCTCTTTACAATAGATCAAAGGGCGCGGCAGCGCTCTGCTTGGCGAGTTTATATTATACAATCACCCGCAGAACTGAATAGCTGAACTGAATCTATTCTAGAAAGGATCCTGGGGCAAAGCAGGGCGGAACAGTGCGAACAGCTCTTATGTACCTATATATTGCCTATTGCCGGTATAGTAGAATCAACAAGAGAGCAGTGAAACAATGAGTGCAACATTATAATATGTGAAAACCAGAGCGGTGCCAGCTTTTGCAATTTTGGACTCGGTTTTATAGCTAATATAATATAACTACTATACTGTGCAGATGCCCGATTGCGGAAATTCACGGGAAAAAAGAATTTATGGCATTGCATTTAAAAAACTAAGAGTTCACAATTGTGAAGTTGGCCTTAAATCGTCAGGAAATATACCAACGATTACTTCTATGTGGTTTCATTCCCTTTATTTCTTTCGTGGCTTAAGCGATCACGTTTAGCCGCACACAACTTTTTATATATTCTCCTGCCGATTTTTACATTACTGTTAAACTATAAATTATTATTAATCACGATGGCTTTACACGTACCAAAAGCTCCGGGTTTTTCCCAAATGCTTAAGGATGGAAGTCGCGTATGTATAACAACTTTTTTCATTTGACAACGCATTTACCTTGAACAGGAAACATTGAAGTTAAAACATGTGCCTTTGTTACATGGGAATATCTTCAATGTTACCTTTTATGGTTCTTTGCTGACCTCATCCATTTCTATTATATTGCAAGTAGAATATTATTATTAAAGCTCAAAAAATGAAATTCCAATAAAACTTGAGTAGTTTTTACAACATGAATAGCAAAAGCGATATTTATTATCGTTCAAATAAATAATGACGATTTTTAATTGATATTTTCTACGGCTCTCAAAAATCTTAAAATTACATTGCCTATATCTATTCACTTGTTTAAAAGACAATCATTAGATGTCAATGTAATAAGCATATATGGGTATACAAATTAGGCTAAAAGTATAACAATTGAATACTATTTTTAAAATAAATTAAGAATTAGAACATTATTACTAAAGAAGATTATGCATTAAAAGATTTGTTAAGTTATGTAAAATTTTGTATTAAAATAACATTTTCAAAACTACCTTAATTTTTTACTTTTATTGTAATTTGATGTTATTATTTTATGCAAAATAATAAGATGTATTTGAATACAAATACGTTTCTCCGATAAAATTTGTATAAAATAATTGTTCAATTATTAAACTATATATATATGTTAAATTATGTATTTTAGTATTTTTCTGGATTAGAAGAGGCTGTATTCCGTAATATCTCAGCTTGTAAATCATTTGCGCAATCAGTAAGAACTGCTTATGGACCTAATGGTATGAATAAAATGGTAATCAATCATTTGGAAAAATTATTTGTGACAAGTGATGCTGCAACTATCATAAAAGAATTGGATGTTGAACACCCAGCAGCAAAATTAATAGTTCTTGCATCTGAAATGCAAGAAGCAGAAGTTGGGGATGGCACTAATTTTGTTATCATTTTCGCTGGGGCTCTTCTGGAAGCAGCTGAAGAACTTCTTCGTCTGGTATGAAATTTTCGTGAAAATAGAAATAATATATAATGACAAATTTAACAATATATTTTACAATATATTTTACAAAATTGTAGGGTATTAATACATCAGAAATAGTAGAAGGTTATGAGATGGGTTTGGAAAAAGCATTAGAAGAGTTACCAAAATTAATTGTTTCTGAAGCAAAAGATTATCAAGATCTAGAACAAATAAGAGCAGCCATTAAATCGTCAGTAATGAGTAAGCAGTACGGCAAAGAAGATTTCATTACAGACCTTGTGTGCAAAGCTTGCATATCTATTTTACCTTCAAATGCTGCTCAGAATAAAACCACATTCAATGTTGACAATGTGAGAATTTGTAAAATCTTAGGTTCTGGATTGCATTCTTCACAGGTAAGTAATATTAATGTATTTAATTTTAATTATTAAATGTTTGAAATTATTTATATTTATATTAATTATTAGGTAGTTCAAGGAATGGTCTTTAAAAGACAGGTAGAAGGAAATATAACAAAAGCAACAAATGCCAAGATTGCAATTTATACATGTGCTGTAGACATCACGCAAACAGAAACAAAAGGAACAGTATTAATTAAATCAGCAGATGAGCTAATGAGTTTTTCTCGTGGTGAGGAGTCATTGCTAGAATCACAGATTAAAGCAATTGCTGATAGTGGAGCAAATGTGATTGTTTCTGGAGGAAAATTCGGAGATATGGCACTTTACTATGTTAATAAATATAATATGATGGCTGTTCGCATTCCAAGTAAATTTGATTTGAGGCGCCTTTGTAAGGCAGTTGGAGGTACCGCATTACCTAAGCTGGTAAGAAAATGAATGATTTCATAATTAACAACATTAATTTTTATAAATATTCAAAACCTTATATTTGTAAATCTTATATTTTTTTATAATTCTAAATTCTCTTTTTTTCAACTAAAGTTTATTCATGAACAATTTCAGTTATATTTCATTGGCACCATTAATATTTTAGTATTTTAGCAATAAGCAGTTGTTAAATTTAGATTGTGCTAATATTTTTATATTTTTCTGAAGTTTTCCAACTTTAATTTGATTAACCTCTTTTTATAATTATCAAAGACTGAACATTTTATGATAATGATAAAAATCTTTACCCTCACACCGGGCCGAAAATGCCTCATCCCGCCCGGCTCCGAAACGGAAATGTGGCATTTTCGGCCTCGATGTGAGCAAAAATAGTTGTTTGTCACTCTTGCCTTCGGCTCGGGTGACAATTTACATGCCATCTGAGACAATCTTTACTTTTGCTCCCTAAGTGTGTAATATACTAATACGCTACACGGGAGTAAAATCGGCCAGCCCACATCTCGTGTTTGCCACCCTCGCCTTCGGCTCGGATGTCAATTTACACGAGGTGTGGACTGTCCAAGTTTTTTCCTCCCTATAGGTGCGTAATGTACTAATTCATCATTTTCCAGTTTTGTGCCACCAATGATTAAATACTCAAAATATAATCATAGAGCACTAATTTCATTTGCGTACCAAAGATTTTTCTTATGAAATTTGTATATCTACATTTTAGCTTCCACCAACCAAAGAGGAGTTAGGAAGTGCAGATACTGTCCATATTGATGAACTTGGTGACACAAATATAGTCGTATTCCAACTGCATGGACAAGAAAGTCGTATTAGTACAGTTATTATACGTGGTTCAACAGATAATTATATGGATGATATTGAAAGAGCTATTGATGATGGAGTAAACACTTTTAAAGCTATGACAAGAGATGGCCGCCTTCTTCCTGGTGCTGGTGCAACTGAAATAGAATTAGCTGCTAGAATTTCTTCTTATGCTGATACTATTCCTGGATTAGAACAGTATGCTGTGCGCAAATTTTCTTCAGCATTAGAAATTTTCCCTAAAACTTTAGCAGAAAACAGTGGCACTCATGCTTCTGAGCTTTTGTCAAAGCTTTATGCTTCCCACAAAGAAGGAAATACGAATTATGGTTTTGACATTGAGGTATATAGAACTTTTTATAAAACTTCAATAATTATCAAAGTTTTTATAATATTTATGATATAGGGTGCTTGCACCTATGACTGACCACCCTCCCAGTTACCGGCCATTTTTGTTTAAATTTACTTAAAAATAAAATTTTCTAAATTAATAAATACGGTATCCTATAATACGAGTTATTTACTTTGCAATTGTTGTCTTAAGATTCAAAATTATCCATTTTGTAATCATTAATCGCAGAAGAAAAAGTGGCCGGTAATTGGTCTTAGATGGACGGCCACCGGTACACTCACCCATCAGATAAAAATGAACTAAATTAGATTAGTTTTATAAAATTATTTATTAAATCAAATCAATTACATAATATTTAAGTTAACTTTTGTTGATTAATATTTAATATAATATTTAATTAGTAGAAATTGCTTTTTTTGTCCTCGGGCCGCAATAGTATATTACGCACTTAGGCAGGAAAAAACTTGGATAATCCATATCTTGTGTAAATTGCCACCCGAGCCGAAGGCGAGGGTAGCAAACATGTGATGCGGGCTGGCCAATTTTACTCCCGTGGAGCGTACTTATACTATTTCAGTATTTCGCGGCCTCTATATGGGTATGCTGAAAATTCATTTTGCGGTCTGAGCACAAAATAGTATATTGTGTACCTGGGGCGTAAAGTGGGCCTTTTTAGATCGAGTGTGAAGTTTGAGTTCGAGTTGTAGGTGAGCTAGCACGAGCCAAAGGCGAGTGCGTTTTGCGAACCGAAGACGAGTACTGCAAACACACAAGGTCAAAAAGGCTACTAAGCCCTATAGATGCACACCATATTTTTTGTGACTCAAGTATTGATTTTCGGAGGTTTCTGAGCCTAAAAAGCAAGGCGAAATTGATTTTTGTTTTATACGACAACGAAATACTGGAAGTTATAAATAATAAAAACACATTAAAAATAATCAAAAATCCGCCACCAATTTGTGCAAATTTGAAGATGTACTCTCCGAATTAATATAATTAAAACAATCTTGATTTTTAGTGAAGAAAAATTATTATATTTTATTAGAATTTAATCAAATCAATTTCTTAATTTACGAGTAAAAAGATTATTTTAGATGTTTTTGTTTGATTAATTGCTATCTTTAATATCTTCGATAAATAAAAGAATCTGTCAAATTGTTATATATACCTTTAAAAATTAGTATATTGCACACCTAGGGAGTATAAGTAAAGAATATTCCAGATCGCATGTACATTAATTGGCATCCGAGCCGAAGGCGAGGGTGACAACATGCGATCTAGCAAAATAACCTCTCTCTTTCGAGGTTAAAATTGCTTAAATAAAATTAAAAAAAACATGCGATCTGACGCACTCATTATTTGCTCCCATGGTGTGTAAACGATTTTTTTGCCTGGCAAGGCCGAAAATACAATCTTCACGATCGGGTGCCGGGAGCAAAAGTGTTACTTTCGGCCCGCCAGGCAAAAGAATTATTTATAAGATAATATTGAATAGTAAAATAAAAGAATTGAAAGTTATTAATTTTTATTAGTTTCATAAAAAAATGATGAAAAACTGCAAGATTTTATTTTAATAATGTATGTGTATAAAGTTTAAAAAAACATATTATTTTTATTTACAGAGTACTGGAGCAGCAACAATTATTGATGTTGTGAAAACTGGAATCCTCGATTTATATTTAACTAAACTGTGGGCTATTAAGTATGCTGTTAATGCTGCATGTACAATACTTAAAATTGATCAAATCATAATGGCTAAGCGAGCTGGTGGACCAAAGGCTCGAGCACCAAAAGCAGACAGTGATGATGAATCTTAATAAAATTTTTTATTTATCATCGGAAATTGATTTCACGAAAACGCTTAATTTTGCTATCACATTGTTCAATAAATATTTTTTATCATAATAAAAAATTCATTATAATTCAAACTAAAATCTGTGTATATTATTTATTTAGGAATTTATTAAAAAATATTACAATAATAATAATTTCTGCACATAACAATATCATACGTTTATGACATACTCAATTTACTCATCACTAGAAGAATCTTCTTCTGCTGTTTTTAACCATTTAATGAATGGTGATATTGCCGTTCTTAAAGACTCAAATCCATTTTGTTTTTTTTCTTGTTTTAAATGATCATCATCATTTTCAGTATCACTATATTGAATATCTATTTCATTGTTACAGTCTTGGTCATACCAAGCCATAATTTTTTCTTCTAATAGAATATCATTGTCATAGAGAATATGTAACAAATTTACTGCACATGGCATTACAAGTTCCTGATTTGCACAAGCCACATCTTGGATAGCGCGTAAGCAATCTTCTTGAGCATTTTCAGTTTTGATGTAATTTAGAATAATTGGTTTAAATACAGTTAGTATTGTTCTTAAAGTTTTATAATAATCAGAAGATTGAATACCAGAATTTGAAATAGTTTCTGTTTGGGATTTAGATAAACATTGCTGGAGTGGTAAATTGAGGATGGCCTTAATAACATTATAAGAAACTTGTCTAATGCTTACATTGTAAGCATATCTTGAAGAATTAATTTCTAAAATAAGATTTTCACATTTAAGTTTATCTTGATAGCCACGTAATAAACTATCAAGAACTTCAGATAAAAACATTTCATTATCATCTTGAAACACTGGAGGTGGTGGTGAATCTTCTAATGATGGGGATGACCATTCTGATGATACTGATGAAGAAGATGATGCATCATCATCATTATCATTATTCACTTTAAAATCATCATAAAAAATAGTTGGAAAAGTATTACTACTTTCATCAGTATAGTTTTCACTCTTTTTTGACAATAAATTATTGCCAGCTTCAATAAATGCATGACTATAATTTTCTGTACAAATGACATTTGGCATTAATGTACATGCATCAAGTTTTATACCTTTTCTCAATATACAATTAGAAAAGATAATGCTGTTATTTATACTACAATCATCTTCAATTGTTACATTTGAAATAATGTAAGAATTGTTTATTTTTACATTTACTCCAATTACACACTTTGGTCCTATCACTGATCTTTGAACAAAAGAATTTTGTCCTAAGGAACTGTTTTCACCAACTAAAGATTCACTATGTATTGTACAACCTTTTGATAGTGTTGAAGTATGATGTTTATATGTATTTCTTGGCATATAAATAAAATTTCGTAAAGATAATGGTAAAGTATCAGGTACTAAAGGATAACATTGACGTTGTAAAATATCCCTGCACAAAATCTGATAAGCTTTCCATGAACTTATTGGTAATGCATATGATGGACAAGTTAAAGGTTCCCAGTATATCCTTGAATCTAAAAATTCTTCATTCATCAATACACCATTAATAAAGTCTTCCATTGTCTGAAAAAATATTAAATAAGATAAATTTTTAATAATCAAAATATAGGAGTCATCTTTTTTAAAAATTATTATAACTTTGACTATTGTACTCACAAAAGAAAAGAAAAAAAAAAGGAATTGTACTAAGTACATTCATAATATTAAATAAATTGAAGTTTTCAATGATTATTTGATTCTACTTTTTGTTTCAAATTTGTTTTATTTCAACTATAGGACATCATGTATCAAATTATTTATATTTATTTATTGTAAATTTTTACTTCTAACAAAAATAGAAGATTTTATAAGTTTTATAAATTAACATATAAGCTTTTCAATCTTACCTGAAAATCAAAATTGTCAGCAAACAAAGGAAGCACAGATTGAGAACATAAATATATACGAGTATCAAATAATGCTGAATCAATAGAAACTCGATCTTGTTCCAAAAACCACTGAAGTTCAAAATCAATTTTTTTCTGATCTGAATTCATCTTTTTGTAATATAAAAGCTTTCTTGTAGTAGCGTTAGAAACCACAAAACTTGTTTCATTCTTCAATGCTGAACTTTTAACATTTCCAAAATCTCTAAAAATCATTGTCATAGCTGTATTTTTATCTTTTTCTTTTCGAGTTCTGTGTAAATCCATGAAGTTTTGTAAATCTATATTTGCGAATGATGTACCACATATTAGGATAAAATCTCCTCTGATACAGCCTTTAGTATCAATGTCTCTAAGAGCATCTCCAAGAGATCTACAACCATCAGAAACTATAGGAGTTATAACCATATTATTATATTGATACGAACTCAACGAGTCTAGAAATTCTCTTAATTGCTCCACATGATTACTGCAGTATAGAAAAACTTGTTGCACTTTAGAACGTACAAGCGTTTCTAGTAAATAATCTAAAAGTGGACAGTTAACAACAGGTAATAAGATATCAGGAAATATTCTCTCTACAGGTTCCAAATTGTGAATAAAATCATCCGCAAAAACAATTGCTTGAAGAGTTTCTTGTTTACCATATGCACTATTTGACAATTCTTTTTTACTGTTTTTAGACATGGTTCTTTTTTATTTTCTTTCGTATCAATAAAAAAATTAACTATATGTCAAATGCATTTGACTCTGACAATCAAATTTAGAATTGAAAATATTGCTACTTATAATTACTCTATTCTTATTCTCGTATATTAGGTTACGATCTGCAGGTTAGAGTATATTTACATCGAAAATATACGAAGAGTAGGTACGGCCACAGCCACAGTGTTCCTATGAGCACCTAAGTACACTGGAGACGAAGTAGAAGGAAAGAGTATCTGGTCCGCTGGAGTCAAGTTGTGATTGGTCAGGTATGCGTAATTTCAACGCGCACCTCGACGCGCCCCATGTGATGCATTCCATATGATGCGCCCTCAGTGTAGATACTCCCTAAGGTTCATTCCACATTTAATTACTTGTGATGTTGTGATCATTTAATCATTTCTGTATAAAATTTATTTTATTTATCAAATTATTTAAAATTTGATACAGGTGATAGTACAGATAATTCGTGTGGAAGAAAACCGTTTTATATGAAGAAATGGTAAAACATATTGCATCAGAAGTAGGTACCTTTAAAACTTGAACAGCTGAACTGGACGTGAACACTTCATATAGACACGCTACACGTCGTATTATTAGTGCGAAATTGAAAGAGACCGCGCTGTGTACCATTCACAAATTTGAATCATTAATTCTGTGTTTATTGATAATACAATAAACATGGATATTATTTTTCGCGTACTACTAAACATTGCACATTTTTTATACGGTTTATATTATTCTGTACTACAACAATGGACATGTTTGGTGGTTTTTGTACAAAAACGAGGATATTTCTTAAATAAAATACAATATGATTCTAACAATCATTTCACCGAAGCTTCAAAGATTCCAAGACACTTGGCAATTTTATTGGGGCAGGAAGATATATCAGCATTTGATCTAGTAAAACTGATTAGTTGGTGTATCGTTGCTGAAATACCTTATATCAGTTTTTATGATCACAAAGGTATTTATTTAGTCAACAACTTTAAATATGTAATATATAATTGAATATAATAATAGTTCTGATTAAAATGAATATTTGTCATTATTTAGGAATTTTACAAAAAAATCAAGGATTTATAAAAAAAAAATTACATGAAATAGAACCATTGCTTTCACAAAATATAGAATGGTCGAATCATTTGAATAAAGAAAATGGAAAGATACAAACTACTGTAGTTGCAAGTACACCTACAACTGGTACTATGTGTACAAACCAAATTATCAGCACCAAAAATGGAATAAATAAATTAAAAATACAAATTTTATCATATACAGATGGTAAAGATAAAATTGTAACTGAAACAAAAAGCTTAGCAAAGAAAATTGATTCGAATAACCTCCAAGAAAATGATATTACGTCAGAGTTGTTGGATGAAAAGTTAAGTTTAAATAGGAAAATACCAGATCCTGATCTTGCTATAGTTTTTGGTGAAACTATGTGTACTTATGGGTTTCTCCCTTGGCAGAGTAAAATAACCCAATTTTTGTAAGTAGTGTACATGTATTATTTTGCAAAATATATGAACCATAATAGATTAATCTTGATAATAGGAAAAAACATGCCAAATAGGACATGTACTTATTATAATTTCATTTTATTTTTTTGTTTTTCATGTAACAACAGTGTACTACCAACCCATCAAGATATAACATTGGGTAACTTTGTGGAAACATTAACCAAGTTTAGTAAATGTCAACAACGTTATGGAAAATAATATATTTCCATCTGAAGTTTTTTGGTCAGTACAACTAAACTAAAAAAAAAAATCCGTTAAGAATTCAGTGATTTATATCTTCAGTTTTGCAAATATATATTGCAAAGCTTTAATATTTGAATTTGAAACTTAACTAGGAATATGTGAACAATTATTCATTTTAAAGATGATCATATTTTTTATTTGTTTGTACATATTTTATAAATTTTAGTGGAGTGGATATTGAAGAAAGTAAATGTAAATATAAATTATAAAACTTTCTATAATTTTTATAAAGGTGTGCAATAAATAACATATGTGCATAGATATTTCTAAAAATATTGTAAAACTTGTTACTTAATGAATGATCTAATATAAAAATGAATTAGCAATTTTTTGTTACTTTATTGTTTACTTATTAAAACCAATAAATTAACAATGTATTGTTACTTTATTATATTAGTTATTAAATCAAAAAACTTTTTAAAGCATTTGTTTTCAAATGATTATATAGAAAAGAATCTAGAAATCATCGACATTTGTGTATAAATTTCTAATATTTAATGGTTTCATAGTTTTGTACATTTTAAAATAATATACAAATTTTGTTAGAAATTCTTTCTAATTATAAAGGCTTTTTTACATTGATTTATTTTTTATTACCTTATTTTTACGTAATTTACATTTAATCATTTCCACTGTAGGCCTCTACTGATTCTCTGCCAAAACTTGAGTTTTGTCAAATAATTGAAAAGAAGAATTTTTTTTAGAATTTTCTAAATAAGAATAGTATTAAAATTTACTAAAAACATTCCTTGAAAAATCTTTTTATAGTATTTTTAATATAAATAAGAAAATATATTAAATCTTACAAATGAAAAAAAGGATAGAAATGTTTTTTAATTGTAAATATTGAAAAAAGAAGAAATAAATGTGATTTTAAAACTACACACGGTATTTATATATATTTATTTTATCATAGTAACCTGATGAACTGAGAAGTCTATAATTAATAAATCCTTTATAAGTTTTATTCTCTTTTGCGCGGTTTGTACAACTACAATGACCCTTTTACCAACATTCTAATAGCTCAATAGCTGCATTTAGAAAAAAGAAAATTGAAATAAAATTCTCTAGGTTAGTATAATTTCCGCGTTAAAATTTTGATGATATACATTTGTATGTTACAATTAAATCTTCATGATTTACAAAATTCTAACGCAGTAAAATCTAAATAAAATATAAATTATTATGGATAGTACATTACGATACTAGTGGCATAAGCCGTATTTATACTGGCATTAAGGCGCCCAAGCGTAGCGAGTGCGCTTAATGCCATCCCACAAAGAATGACTTATGACACATGAATCTTACGTTATTTTATAGCACTGACTGCACAAATCCGCCATGTCACGCCTATCCGTGCCATTAGCAGTCCAGTTTTGCACCGGACAGTATCGCCCGAGCGATACCGAGGGTGATAAGCACGGTGCGATAATGGGCTACTTATATCACGGATAGACGTGACATAAATGCGGATTTATGCCACGCAGTGCTATGAAATGTAATAAAAAAATTATCTCTATTCAATTTTAAATTTATCGCGATATTTTTTAAACGGAAATAAAAATAAATACAAAATATACAACAAAATTTTTAATTTATATTAGGTAGTATTTAATTTTTATTAGTATTTAATAGCCTGAAAAAATATAATATACATAGGTATTGGACTTTCATTTATAATCAGTCAATAAATGCTATTTTTTAAATTTGCAGTTTATTTGTAAAGGTTTGTTTGTAAGTACAATAAATTTTTTTTAAATACATTTCACATAAAATTGGAAAAATGAATTTATTTTACAACTGTTACAACTGCATAGATTACTACATCAATGCAGTGAAAGTTAATTACACTTGCTTCTATTATAAAGAAATAATATAGAGAACTTATAGTAATCTTGAAAGAATTTTTTCTTTTGTTTGCTGGCGATGCAAGGATGTAATGCAGAAAACTAAGAATCAGGCCTGTAAATAAACAAAATGATATTTTTGACATGTAAAGTTTATGTTAAAGAAAAAATAAAAAAAAAATTATATAAGAATCACTATTATATAATGCTTTTTATTATTTATTTATATTTATTGTATAGATATTTAAATTGCACATTATTATATGGTACACTGGTAAAAAAGGTTTAATAAATATTTAATTCAAAACAGACTTTCATTATATTTAAAATATAAAACATAAAGTAAGTTTACAACCATAATAATTTTTTTTTTTATAAGTAAAATATATTGAAAATTATTTTATATTTATGTTTTGTAAAAAATATACAATCATTAACTCAATTTTTCATTCCAGTTCATAAGTAAATAATTTTAAGAGAATAATTTTTAAGGAATTGAAAATTCGTTCTGAAAAAAAGATAAAAATTAAATAAGTTTAAAATGATTCCTCATTGAATTAGAATTATATAGAAAATAATATAAAAATATAATATATTATACGTACAAAATATATTAATTTTTTGGATACTAATTAGATTCAATGCAATAAAATAATGAAAGGTATTATATTATAAAAGGAAAGTGATATTTGAAGTGCAAATATAAGTATTTAGGATGTTTTAAGTAAGTACATAAACATCTAAGGGGGTGTCGGAATTATTAAAGGTATCTGCATTGCATTTTTTGTGATTTTAATTCAATTTTAATTTTTTTTTTTTTTTAATGATGTTGATTACATTGTATTTGGAACAACTTAAAGAATGGTAGACAATTGAGATATATAACAAAACTTTAAAACTGAAAATGCTAAGAAAAAAAGAAACGAAAATATGAAAAGTTCGTAGTTTTACATTGGCTACGAAATTTTTTTAGAAATACTTACATTAATCTTTTCTTTAGCATTATTTGTTTGTAAGCATTTCAATATTATCGTTATAATGTATTTTTTTAAGAAATTTTGTTAAAAAAAAAGTAGACAAGAATGTACTTGGCATCTCTTTAACTATCTACATAAACGTGTGTTAACATAACAAAATATACAAGAACAAATATCTGTTTCTACAACGGTGACTTTATTGACAAATAATAGATAAAAGTAGTACAAGTAAATCAAATCCTTTTGATTTTCTTTAGATAAGTGCGAAACTATTACAAAAGAAAAAATAATATACTCCTAAAAATAGCAGACTTATATTTCAAAGATGGAAATGATATCGCGTGTGTGATACAATATATAATTAGTAGAGAAAATGTCATGGAAGGATAATAGAAGATTTTTTTAAATAAAAAAAAATGTTTATAATGATTTTAAGTAAACACAATACCTCTAATACTTATTATTTAAACACGTCTGTATTAAAAGTAGAGAACTGCGTTTATTTGGAAGTAATGATCGAAAGACTTATTATTACAGTATGCATCGGGCTACCGGCTATTGCGTGGGCGTTAAATAAACAATGGCTTCGAGTTACAAGGCACGCTTGCTTTTGTCACACGAACAGTTTTACAGGTTTTCAAGACTGCGTCGCTGTATATTTATATATATATATATATTTATATACTAGAGTACTATCACATAAAGTCAAATGAAAAATTTATATAATACAACCTTTGCGATGGCAAGGGGACGATCTCTCTCTCTCTCTCTCAATCCTGGTAACGATGCGCCGACTTCTTACCGTCTCTGTCGCGCCGATAATGAGAGTGCTGCCGGTAGTATCCACGCGAGCTTCGAGATTTCGATCTTGATCGCCTTGTTCTCTCGGAGGAGCGCGAGCGCGTATCCCGTTTCTTGCCGGCAGCGCGTCCAGCGCCGGCGGCCGTACTGTTTTTCCGCCCGTACGAGGACCTCGAACGCTTGCGCGACCTGGACCTGGATCGCGACTCGTGGGAGCGCGAGCGCGAGTGACTGCGCGCGCGCGTTTTCGAGCGCGAGCGCAGCCGGCGATCCCTACTGCGGCGGCGCCGATGGGAGTTGGCAGAGCGCGACCGCGTCCTAGAGCGCTTCAACTTGGACCTGGAGCGAGACCGCGAGCGCGAGCGCGATCTCGATTCCGAGTTCAAGCGGCTCTCGGACCGCGAGCTGGACCTCGATCCCGATTTGTAATATTGCTTGTCGGCGCCGGCGCTCTTCTGTGACGGCAGATGGCTCTTGTGCTTCTTGTCGGCAAGCCGATTGCCGCTGCTCGTGCTCTTGCCGCGGCTCCGAGAGCGCGAGGACTCGCACGAGTTCTCCCGCGAGGAGTACTTGTGCCTGGACCGCGACCGGCTGCTGCTCGACGAGCGATTCTTGGCAGTTTTCTTCTTGCCACGGCTGTTCTTATTGCTACTGCTGCTGCGACGCGCGGGCCGCTTGGACGATTGCGAGCGACTCGCGCTCTCGGAGCTGGACGAGTCGTCTTCGTGGCCGAGTCTGTCGCCGTCGGCTTTGGAAGACGTAGCTCTACTGCCTCTCCTCCCGTCCGACGATTTCTTCTCGTTATCACATGCCGAATCCTTCTCATTGTCACCTGCGGAGAGTATCGCATTGTCAATTTTGTTTCTTGCCGCGCAACGCGGCCAAGCGCTATATATTTGCGCATTAATCTTTTTCTCCTATATCGGAATTTTCCCTATCTTTGGATATTTTAAGCAACACATACCTGTTACCAAACAGCTAGTATTACCCATATAATTATCCCTTTTTACACGACTCTTATCCTTCGCATTCGAATCGTCACTTTCTTTCCACGCGTCGTCAGTTTTCTTTGTAGTCTCTTGTTCGTCTGTCTGTCTGCCCTTTACACGCTGATCTTCGTCGTCGTCGTCATCGTCTTGCTGCTCCTCCTCCAGAGCAATTCGCGCTTCTATCTCGGCTTCAGTCTTACGGAAAGCTTGTTGACGCCGCCTTAACGTTTCCTGAAACAGAATTAAATTATGCGGTGTATATATAGACACCGAGAGGAGTTCCAGAAGGTAAAAATGTGAGCACAATTAAAGGAGGCAGAAGTAACAGTAACCCTAGAGAATATATTTGAAATGGAAATTCAAGACATGTGAGGAACTAACGTAAGAAATACGGGGATAATCACTGTGATAATAGAAGCATTGAATTTGAGCACTTTAAGGATTATAGGTGAACACTCGGACAGCATGATTGACGATGGCGGTACATTAATAAAATAGTAAAAACTAATGAATTAATTAAGTTATTTTTGTAATATATTAATATCATGCTTATGCACCACGAAAACGTCGGGATGACGTAAAATCACGAAAATGTAAGTATAACTAATTCGTTCGCCGCGCCAACCCCCCGTTGTTTTTTTTATGGAAAAACTTTTATAGTTGAGGCACTTCCACCACACTATACTCAGGAGAGAACCTTCTATCTTCGCCATTGCGAAAATTGCTATGTCTTAAAGATTAATATATTATTTTATTATAATTTGTTTCCAAAAAAGTAAATTTATTTTAAGGTTGTATGACCGGTAAGGTCCCCTGCCACAAGTTTATAGTGTCTGACGTTGAAACTGCGATAAATAATTATGTGAAGCGAGTGATCAATTTTTTGTTTTCGCGATTTATGCATACCTAAATATAATTTGAATATATCGTCGCGCGGTACGAAAAAAGGTGAACTTCGCGCGAAGAAAAGACATAGTTTCGCGCGAAAAAAGCTACAGCACGGGCACATTTTTATAAAAGATTGCTTTTCTTCGTACCACGCGACGACATCGTTGCTTTCTAATAAAAAGGTGTTAACTCTGAATCCGGCTGAAAAAGATGCTAAATCGAAATCCAGTTGAAAAAGGTGCTAATTCGAAAGCCGCTTCAAGAAGGTGCTATCTCGGAGGACGGTTGAAAAGGGTGCTAATTCAGATGAAAAAATTTTCCGATTTAATTCAAGTTGGCAGTAATGCCTAAATATTTATAATGCTTGATTTATTTGAAAAACCTTAAAACGGACTTTTTTGGTTGGAAAATAATTTTTATATAATAAATTATTAGTATTTGAGGTGTGGGTGGAGATAGATTTTTAGAAAATATTTTTGCCGAAAGCTAAAAATGCCGAATATATTATACCGATAGCTAAGATTGCCGAACAGGTAAAATTTCAGAACGTGATTTAACAGAAATATGAAAATACCGATAGCTAAAGTTGCCGAAAAACAGTTTTATAGAATGAAGTGAAAACCGAAGGCTAAAATTGCCGAAAATTATGATATATCAATATTTTGGTTATTTGATGTATTTTCCTATTAATAACAGTGTTGTCGGCATTCTTAAATTCGGCATTTTTATTTTCGGCAATTTAAAGTTCACTAGTTTGTCTTTTCGGATATTTAACGAGTCGGCATGTTACCTTTCGGCATTTTTAGCTTTCGGCAAAAATATTTTCTAAAAACCTATCCTCACCCTTTTAGCCAATCAGCTCAGTTCAAGAAGTTCAGCGTCAACCAATCACAAGTTTATTTTGGTCGAACTTAACCAATCACAAACGTCTTATTTTGGCATCACTTTCCGCTCATCACTTTTTTAAAGATAGATTAGGTAGAAAATTAATTTTTACTTTTGATCATCAATCAAATGCCTTTTTGACCACTCTCTTGCATTTAAAATAATTAATTTTCAGCTAATTATAAGCAGTCAAAGATAGAATATGAAAATCATTCAAAAATTTGCCTTATTTTTAAAATCGAAGAGACATCATTTTCTTAATGAAGTGGAGCATATATTTGAGATTAGATTGCCACTATGTCAAGAAAAAAGGTCTATTTGATCAGATTTTGAGCACTGGGATTCATTTTTAGCTACCAGAAATCGACTTTCAGAGCCCCGTTAAAATCCGTTTCCCGGGTGGTATGCACTCTCTTCTTGTAATATATAATTTAATTAAATACTGACTTGATAAACGTGACATCCATTCTTAAAGGATTACCCGAATGAAAAGTCTGAATTCTGCTAAATATTATAGGAAAATGACATTAATATATAACGGCGGGTCATAATAATTCAAGAATAACTAAGTTAGTAATGATTATTCATTTGGTTCGTAGAGATTCTTGCCAGCTTCGCTCAGCCTCAAATTCACCGAGATGCGGGAGCTATTAAAAAAGACTCGCGTGTGCGTCATCATCCGAGTAGCACAGTTTTCCCATTCCGGGCCGCGCTCCTCTTTCTTCTAGCCCTTTATACCGAGCCCCTCTATACTCGGAGCCCCGCGCAATTTCGCTGGCGCGCACGCGTTTGCGCTGACTCGCCCATTCGTCCGTGACTGACTCTGCGGAGCAAAAACGGTGCGTCGCCGTCGTCGTCGAGAAATGTGCAACTTTGAGCTGCTGCTGCTGCTGCTGCTGCATGCGACATAAATCACGTTGCGAGTGCAGTGCACGGCTTTATCCACAGCAGCAGCAGCAGCAGCAGCAGCAGCGGCGCGCGGTATTAAGAATCGATCGCTCGCGTCTGAATTACAGCGGCTGAGGGGACAGAGGTATATAGAGCCGACGGGCTTCTCGATGTAATGTCTGTCGCGAGAGCTCCGCCGCGCCAAATTGCGGATTCGATCGTTAACGTCGCGGAGGCGAGGCAGAGGAGAGAGGGAAGAGACTCGGCAGGGGTGAGAGAGTAATTGCCCATTAGGCGCTGTGGCGCTTGTTTTTAATCGCGCGATAATGGACGGTTACGGCGCGAGCCACGCTCATTTTCCAGGTTTTAACATTCGTCTGCGCCGGAAAATATAATAAAATTATACTAGCTAATGTGTGCATTTTTACTTTCGATTCGGTAGAAAAAAGGCTTTCCCGAACTGAGAGACAATTTTCGTTTGTATAATAAGTATGATATACTATGAAAGAGTTGCCGATGATTCAAATTGATTATCCTTATAAACAGATTTTGAGTTATTTACTGTATGAAGAAATATATAACTATATTGACAGCCTAAACTTTTGGTACGTCTACTTTAACGTATAAGTTTCGTGAATGCCTTTTTTTATACGCTCTGCTTATAATTAATTGAACAGGAGTAAATTATATGCATATCTTGTGCATACATATAATACCTGCAAATTTAATAACGATAAATCTTATTACTATTTATAAGAAAAGGTGAACATTGAATAATTAGTGACAATAAAAATTAAAAATTTATAGAATAATGGATTTTATATTTAATATCATGGCGTTAGTGTATACCTCTTGCGATATTAAACTTGAATATAATAAAACAACCTTCCACTAATATCATAAAATAAAACTAAACACCACCACGAGTAATGATAAAGTTCAATATAAAATAGGACAGTCACTGTTAGCATTTAAATGCCAGAACCGTCATTGAAGTTGAAAGAGTCGAGAAGACATTTATTAAAAAGGGCGCCACGCAACGAGGCCGCAGAAGCAAGGAGGCTGCACATGCACTCGATATAAATTCTCCTTCAGCGTGCTTGCTTGCATCCGATACCTAGCCGCTGCGGTGGCTGCAGCGCGAGTAAATCACGCGCGCGCGCGGGGGAGTTATGTTCCCTCCCAACTCGACGCATCCCGCGCCCCGACGCATTTACCAGCACGCGGCGCGCCCTACTAGGTACTCCCTCCCGCTCGAAATTTTCGTCGAGAATAATGCACGCACGTACGGGTTCTTACGGCAGCAGCTGGAAAACGCTCGCGTGCTAACCAAAGGGCCCCACCAGCTTTGTCCTCCCTGCCGGCTCAGAAATTCGTCAAAAGGACGCGCGTGACGGCGGTTCCCGCGTGTGTGAAAATTTTTGTAAACAGTGCTGTCGGTGCGTCGCCGGTACTTGCTTAGGCGCGCGAAAATAAACGCCGAGAGAGCCGACTGCTCTGTCTCGCCCCCGAGCTTTTGCTGGTTAATCCGCGAAAGTGTGCTACAAGCCGAATTTACGCTTGTAGTGGCCCCAAAAAATCGCAAAGGCCTAACGAGGGTCTCGTCGCTAACCTGTTCTGGCGCGCGGGTATTTTTTTATTATAACGAGCTTACATAAAAAGTGCGTGTTTTTCTGTTTCTGTGTGCGCTTGGCTTAACTTTACCACATTTTATTTCTTGTTAGAGTCGGTACTAAGCATACATATAGGCAAATCACGTAAAGTACTTCTAATTATACTCTTCAAATTGATTCAAATTTCTAATCAACGGTAAAATTAACAACGTGATATTGATATATCAAGAAATTGCACGGGAATATGTATCACAGATGTACCATGTCATCAATCAACTCTGGTATAGTACCTTTGATATACAAGAATACCGTTGCTGTCCTTTAGATACATTGAACCTGTTCCTTACTCAAACAATGTAACTCACTTCACTTGTAATCCACTATTACTATTACATCCAACTCGAGCCTCTCACGAAGAAAGGAACATATCTGATACACCAGCAAAGGGGAGGATCGCATTCTGTGTAGTTATTACGTTTCAATACGCTTGCCATCCTATGTCTGTTAGTTTGGATTTGTTACTTCTGTTGTGGATTTGCTTTATGTAATATTAGAATTTTTAACTATAAATATATATTGGTAGGATTGTAAATCATGCAATAGCAGTACAATCATATTTTATAATTACAATAATCGCTAAGTTGAAAATCCTCTAATATAGTAGTATAGTTAACTAAGAAATACAGAAATTATAACTATAGTACTCAATTCATTTTTGCAAAAGGTAACCAGTGTACAAGCATATGCAATTTTGTACTACTAATAAAAATTTCATGATTGCACATAGCGAAAAATTTACTTGCCAGAATGAAGCTTTTTTGAGTAATATTTACATTGCAAGATTGTACGCGCCTTTCTATTTTTACAGAAACGGTATTTCATTTCAAAAATCGTGCGAATTTGAAAAATTAAACCGAGTTTCATCGCATTTATTTGAAATACAAAAAAAAAGGAACGGACTATTAACAGCGTAAACGTGTATTTTAGGATTGAAAGTTTGTTTATGGAAATAAACTATTTACAATATAATGTTTTAACGTAAAAGTAGCTTTTAGAAACTTTTCAGGTATGTACTAAAAAATTACATATCGATTGAGACAAAAATATAGTTTTAAAGATAAAACTCTCTAAAATGTAGTGTTATTTTGTCACTGCAATAATTTGAAATAGATACTTATAAAAAAACAGCTTTCGTAATTTAAAAAAACGCTGCCAATATATTGGCAAGTAGCTTCCTCCAAATGTGCAGTTCTCACATAAGTGGCGACAAAACCCGAAATCGCGATTTGAAAAATTTTTTTCGACACACTTTCGGGACCAAGTTTTTTTTCTTCCTTATAGCATATAGAATGAAGATCCGTCGCTGTACAACGTCCATCGAGTGGACTACTTTTTTTAGATCAACTTCTTACTTTTTAAGAAAATGTCAAAAAAAAGCCCTTCTTTTCAAACCCAGCCATTTAGCCCAAGACTGATTTACTCAAAGTTTCCAAAGCGAAATTAAAACTACAGAGAAAGAGCTTCAATTTCCTTTTTTAATAATTAAAAAATGTTGATTCCTTCAAAAG
>JAPYZO010014947.1:0-10767 GCA_030522905.1 Torymus flavipes
CGTCAGGATGAAGTATTTGAGGCCGGGTAGTAAAATGGCTTGAGAATGCAATATGCCCGCGGGACGCGGTACTTATGAAGAAAGCCTCTAGCGAAAATATTTGTGACGCAGGGATAAAAGTCCAAACCAGTCCCCGAATAAATCACCTATACAAATGTATATAAATGACAAAAGGGTTTCTATGGTGAATCGTGTATATTGGTGTTAGTATAGAAAATACAAATCTATATATATAAATTTTCTTTGATGGGTCCGATCGCGAAATTTGCAATTACATGCGCGCATATACTATATATATTCGTATTACAGTAGTCATGGAAACGTTTGATAGATTATTTGATATAATTTAAAATACATTATTTAAATTTAGCGTAAAGCTCCGAGTTTATAAAGCTCCGAGTTTATATATAATCATAACATCTAACAGGAATTCGATACCTAGTTCAAATCAATATAGAGCAATTTCTCGTTAACGTGAAAATCGGAATTAATTAGAGCATCGCATATATAATAGTTATTACTTTCTCGAGCAGAAACAAAAAAAAAACACGGCAATATCAAAAGATCGTTCGTGTATACAGAAGCGACACAGAATTTCGTCGGGCCTTTTTTGCATAATACTCGATCGAAGAGCTTTATCGGATGCTATCGGATTGCCGTGCACTTTAAATTTTCCCTCCCGTGTTTCGCACAGAGAAAGAGAGAGAGAGAGAGAGGGGGGGGGAAGCTTACACACAGACACATATAGACAGCAAAAGAGCATCGGTTAGCAGCAGCGGCAAAGTGTGTTTGATGCACGGGTCGCACGTGTCATTCTTCCCACCGGAATTTCCAAACACACATATATACTGGCAGCTCGCTTGCGCGCCGCGACAGTATATTTTTCCCCGGCGAGTTTACCCCCCTTTAAAAAGCGCTTAGATACATTTTGCCCGTTACATGCTGTACCGCGCGAACGTGGGATCATAAAAAATTCGCTCCCTCCTCGGGTTAGGTGTCCTGGGCATATACTCGCTGGCTTTTAGAATAGTTTATAAAGTCCAGCGACGCATAAAGCCACCGCTACCGCCGCGGAATCAAACAGAGCCCGGCTGCAGCGCATCGGGAAACAAAAAAAACAGCGTATAGAGCGGAAGACCGCCGCGTACCGACATCCCACAAATATACGACTTTACGGCTAACTTTACGAGCCGTACGTTACGTAAAACTCGCAAAGGCGGTGGGGCGGCGACTTCGCGGCGATCGTTTTTCATGATTAGCCGACGTATCTTCTATAATTGCCGAGAGGCTGAATTTATCTTTCCTCTCTCACTCTTTTGACATATACTATAGATATCCCCCTTACGTTCTAATTAACTTTATATATAAATATGATTTTTGCCGTAACATCTATAAAATTTTACGTTTTTATCATTTATATACGCAGCTAAAAAAAAGTATAAAAAAAGCCGCGTCGCAGCAAAATTAACTTTATAAATATTGTGTTCCAGTACATCCCGCGAGCGATAAAATATGTATTCAATTTAATTTAATTTTCGTCGCGAGCGCAGGCGCTCCATATTTATATAATTTATATATTCACGCAGCCTTTTACCGCTCTCCGTTCTTTAAATTCAAAGTCGTTTTTCCACCCATTTTCCATTCCAGCGAACTTCCCCACAAACGCACGACCGCCTCTCTTTTTTCCTCCCCGCCCTCGGGTAAAGTAAAGGGAAAGTTGGGTAAAAAAAATTTCCTCGAAAAAACGCCAAAATCTCTACACCAACGTAATTTTCTCTCCTATTTCAAATGGCGCTATAGGCTTTGATGAGTTTCGGAATTTTTGAAAATTACTTACGCATTTTGGCGCAGAAGCCGTGCCTCTATTTACCTTATATCTTACGCCATACTCGCCGCGCCGCTGTAATCTTTTTGCCAACGTTTTACAACAGTAAAAATGCCATGCCCCTTCGCACATCTGAAAGCTATTAAGAGGTAAAGTTCGTTAAAATTCTGTCCCGAGTTCTATTTTAATAACGCTAATAATTCGAGCAAAATCGCGTCAAATAAAAGCGTAAAGTAGAAAGAATTATATATGCGGAGATAAAAATCACGGCGTTATATATACTTTAATAACCTAGCCACTGGCCTGTTCTAATCTTATAATTTTAAACATTAGGCGATAAGGGTGCGGGTACGCCGCCGAAATTTTCTATTCCACGAGCATCGTCGGCAACCCGCGCGAGATAAACATCGATGTGTGCTGTGCGGCCACCGCGCAAGGTCCGCAGGTCATTGGTCGCGGGCGAACTTGAGAGTGGCGGTTCACTTTTCGATTCTCAGATAGATACATACAATTCGCCGATTTACAATGGTAATTTAATTTGCGCAGAGAGAACGTCACGCGACCACTCCTGCGGTTTATCCGTTTCGAAATTCAGCGGTGGCGCTTGCCGGACTAACAAGGTTAATCGATTTAACATTGCTCGCGCACACTTCCGGCCACTTCCGCGCGAGTTCGCGTTTTCTACCGGGACTTCCGGCAACCAATCAAAGGCCCGAAATCCTGCTTTTATTACACGTATATCAGTCCTTGACGCGTGATCGTGCTTCGATGCCCAGCTTTGTATTACTGCGTAAAAAATAGGGGACGTTTTGGCGGAAGGAAAGTTTTTTACGTGATTTTTTTTATATAATAGACTGAAAATGATTGTTAGGTTTCTTTTTTATTTTACCTTTTCTGTACAAAGGGGTGTATACTTTTTTCACAATATGTCAAAAACAATTGTTTTATTGTTGCATAGCTTTTTCCATGTAGAAACAAAGCTGAAAGCGCACAAAGTCAATTTCGTCGCGAAATTGAGGCATGCATGAGTATTTTATTAAAGTTTTCTGATTGCACAAAGTGAAAAGCTAGGTGAATTCCTCACTAAATGCAACTAAAAAGTTTATTTTTTTAACAATAAAAATTTGCAAAATATCTCACGATTATTCAGTCGATTTTACTGCAACGATAATAGTTATTCTAATAGTGACGTGAAAACGTAGTATCATGCTCGCATATCTCGATATTTTACCGACATGTAACGTATGCGAAATAACAACACGAAGCTTGCGCTCACCGGCAATCTAAAGAATGGCTGAATTTTTCATGCCGCTCAGCCGCATCGAACGCGAACAGGTAAATTTTCACCGGGGAATTGCTCGGGTATAAAATAACTCAGCCCTCTACCCCCGACTCGCGCTCGAGAGTAGTACTAAAAAACCGGGGTTTTTTTTTCGTCTTTCTCTTTCTCACTCCCGGTGCCTTATATATGTTAATGTATATAGATAGCGCAGCGTGCATGCATCTCCCGCGGCTTAAGACTCAACAAATTCCTGCGAGCAAAATCCTCGGGCCTCAACTTTTTCCCTGCGGAAGACAAACAGTGCCTCTTTACCGAAGGACGAGATTACAGGAGGGAGAGGGTGGAAAAACGCGGAAAAAGTTCGCACAGCCGCGCGCGCGCACGCGAGATCTACCGGGTAAATTTTGGTTGTCTTACGCGCGTACAAGGCCGGCGGAACGATGAATATTAAACGTTATGAAGCAGCGCGCGCCATTCTCTCACCGAGATACATCAAACAACGCATCTGCATAATGATATTCCAGCGCCTCGCGCTCTCTCGCGTAATACCACGGCCGCTAACTTTTATGGGGAATCGAGAAAGTCGAGTCGCGCAGGGCTTTTATTATACGCGATAAAACAAGGCAACTTCTTTATCTTTCCTGAAGTTAGCTTCGCTTTCAATAGATCAATTACCGTTGCCACCTTTCAATGCGAAGAAACTCATGCTCTCTGCTTGTATAAGCTTTGTAGTTGTTAAAAATGGTTCTTGTGGACTGTACGTTCCATCATTTTATGAAATATTAACTTATAGTTTGGGTGATGTTGAAGATTAGCAGCAACTAAAGCTAATTTTAGGCCTCAAAGCCAGTTGTAAAGCCTACAAGCGAAGGCTGAACTGAACGCACTCTATGAGCTAATACGTTAGGGTATTCCCTATGGTAGAAATGTTAGCTATTTTTGAGTTAACCTTTCGGCTAAAAACCTACATGGCTTGTTATTTCATAATTATGTATCCCAATCCGAAATAAATAAATTCATAAAATGGGTATTTAAAGTAAGAGTAAAAATTTTAGATGTTATATATTATATTACTTTTGTATCATGATTTTGGCTAAAAACGCTTCCATTTAATTAACATTTAGTTGATGCTATTAAAATATTTCATTCCCATCTATCCACTATAATGGCCACTTTATAGCCTGAAAAGCCGGGCAAAAGTCGCGTGTGATTCCCTCGTTTTCTTTATTCCCGGATACTCACTTTGCTATGCTCGCTCGGACAGTGAACCCACCCGCGGGAATAATCTGCGACTTTAGTCCCTTGTTACATAATGTACTATATATTTTCCTCATTATATATAATGATTGTATTATTAATAAACTATTGATAAATCGAAAAGTCGGAATTTATAATAGTAAAAAAATATGGACGAAAGGGTGCAGCATGAAGGACAGCATGAATTATTTAACGCAAACCGAGATATTGTAATGTAGCAATAAGCGTGGGAAGTTCTTATGTGTAAGAGCATGGTGGAAAAGTTTCTTTGCCGGGCGCTTGTAATGCAAGTTGACGCAGGGGCGGTAGGTCAGTCACATGTAGGTTAATTGCACGTGAAGTGCAGGCGGCCGCTAAGCATTTCCCCGCTTACTCGCCCTCTGCACACGTTTTATACACACGGACAACACGGCGAACAAGGCTTATTACGTACGTCGGACATTAATTGCTGCAAAGCAACTCTCGAGTTATCGGAAAGAACAATAATCGGAGAAAACGAGAGAAAGCGCTAGAAAGAAGAAAAGAAGGAAAGTTATACTGCGTGCAGGCGAACTCTGGGATTTTTCATCTTCCTTCGTCTCTGGCACGGCGAAAGAGCCGAGAGGAAAAGGACTACAGAAAGCTCGCGCTCGGCACTAAAATTAATCCACTTTTATTACATTTCTGTAAAACGTCAATTAAAAAGGAAAGCCGAAGGCGGGAGGTATATTCTCGACGGTCGCTGCAAAGGCCGACCGGTATATACGCAGGAGAGAGGCCTCGCGTGTATTTTTACCCCGAATATCGGCAGGAAGAGACATTTTGCAAATAAAAAATTCAATAGCGACTTTACGAGGCCCGTTTTTAGAAAATGAGAAAATCAATAGCCATATTTTGTGTGTGTATGCTCCAGATAGAGAGCAGCGGGCCGCGGACGCGCGCAAGCCAACCGCAGGTACAAAAATAAAGCCCAATAAGGCACATTCGCGTGTATATATACCTATACATGTATGTATAGTAAAAACGGACGCAGAAATTCGAAAAAATGCCCTTTGCCGCATATTTTTCTCTCTCGCTATTGCGGCTGGGTAAAATGCTGGTATGTATAGTGCGGTTATATACAAAATATATAGATTAGGATTTATTACGGTTATCGTCTGCATATTCGGTTAGCCGAACCTATATAATTTGACATTATAGAAGAGGGTATAATGAATTTCGTCTTTGTAAAATATTGCTGAATAAAGCAGCTGACAACATTAATTCAGACTTTTTGAGGCTGAGACATACTGATACTGAGTTGTATAATACCTGCCTAAACAGATATAGTCATTGCTATAATCTCCGACCCCGCATAAGCGAAACCGCGTTTATACACGATTAGCCCAGCGGACAGCATCGCGCGGTATATATACTGGGTGAGAAAGAACGAGCGGGGATGAGGGTGTAGTATACTATAGTGCGGCAGCGAGACTGTAACGCGTGGATATATAGCGTCACACGGCTGAGATTGCAAAATGAAGCGGACGGGGGGACCCGGGCGAGACGAGGTTTATTATTCCGGGGCAGGGTTAATTATATGTAAATTAGTTCAGCCTTATTCCGGGCTCTCAATCTCTCTCTCTCTCGTGCGTGTGGTCGCGACTGATGCGCCAACTTTCTGCAGCGTGAATTTAAGAGAGAGAACGCGAGAGCAGTAGAATTTACGACCGCGACCCTCGCAGATCCGAGAGAGTATAGGTATAGGGTAATTCGTCGGCCGCCTTTTTTACGCTCCCTTTCGTCGCGAGCGCCAGGGGAGGGAAGGGATATGACCGATCTACGCCGTTTTTTCTTCCGCGTGCAGCTCTCTGTGTGTCAGTGAGGGAGGATTTTTCCTACGCGAATGTCAAACTGCCCGCGCGCAATCGTCCGTGAGTGTCATTACGTTGCTTGAAGTGCTTCAAGGTTATATAAGCTGGCTCAGCTACAATAGTTCAATATTATTATTATCGTGACGATGTGTTGAATATTTACTTACTGAATTTGTAATTTAAAAATTCTGCTGCACTTTAAAATTCAATGGACCTTGAATTTCCACTCGACAGAGCTTCAAAGTTTTCTCAGTTACGTATAGTACGTTTTTTAAGTTGCCGTTGTATGCTGAGCGTTATTTACATTTGTTGTATTATCCAAATACTGTAAATACTGCGGCAAATTTATGATGTTTAAGCGTTAAGGCATTTATTGGGAATCCGTGCGCTATGATTGGAACATGCGCATCAAATAATCATTTAACTGATATAAAATTCAAAAGTATGTACATTCGCGTGTAAGCCAATTTACACAACAGATTTTCGATAATGAAATATTAGTTCAATATTTCATTACGGCAGCTCGGATATATTCGGGTCGATTTTTAAACCTATATTATATCTCCTCTCTCGGCCTCCATTACAAACGCAGCGCGCGATAAAAACTAAATTGTCGTTTTTTTTTTCTCGCGCGTTATATTTTCCATTCTCATTGTAAAAGCAATAAGAAGGAAGTGCATGAAATGTCTTAAGTGAATATACCGCAAAGCCAGCGGCGGGCGGCAGAGCAGGCGGTAAATCAAATTTTGATTAAAAGCAGCTCGCGGAAAAATGTCTGCCGTTATAGGATACGCGCACACGCGGGGAAAGAGATTCCGATCGTTCGCTCCGCGAGAGGTGAACTCTCGCGTCGACCTCCTTTAATATTTCTGGCGTCGCCCCTTCTCTCTCTCCGCGGTGAACGTGAATGGAAAATTCGGTCGCCACTTTCACGATACTTACTTCTGTGTCCCAAAGCCGCCTATATGTACGATCGCTCTGTTTTGTTATTTTGTTTTTTCTCCAGAAGACCCGCTTTTTACTTTCTCCACTCCCTCGTTTGGCTGTCGCCATCTCCGGGGCGCAGGCTTTTTCGTCACCTTATCATCCCGCATCGACCCGCGCGGGCGGGGGGCTGCGCCGCTGCTTAAACCGACCTAATGAATTATTTATGCGCAATTTCTCTCCTCTGCGAGACTTGGCGCATAGGTGAGCGTCTGCGGCATGTGCTTCTCTTCTCTCCTCCGGCGGCGGTGCGCTTTCGCTAATGTATTTCTCGAAATGCTGTTAAAGCAGTCGGCGCGGAGCTTTTTCCGCGGGGCAAGAAACGCGATGCTAAGGGTTGTATGCTAATGCTCAATCTTGCGGGGGGCCAAAAAATAACAGAGGCTCAACGTATTGCTACGTTTATGTGACAGACTGATAAATCTCTTTCGGGCTTTAATTTTGAAGATTAATTTTTATCTCTGTAAATATCTACCGCTATTTGGCCGCTTGCGTATCGTATACTTTGATTTTAATGGTTTCAAAATGTACGCATGTATTTTCATATTTCTGTTTACCAAATGAGAAATCCCTTTTCAACATCTAAATAAGGTTAAAAAAACGCTTACGTACTTCTATAGAAATGTTAATATTATATACTATATACTATTATAACATTTCTCCGACACATATTTACAATGTGCTCATCTATCTAAGATTCATATAATATCTCCGCTTTGTTATTGAAAGCTTTCAAAAACGTCATCATTGTGATGTTATCGAAGCACACAACATGCTCTATATTGAAACAATTTCCATTTTAATCTTTATACATAAAATAATATTCCTGTTCAACATGTTCTGTCATATTTTAACCGCATCTAGTATTGATTTTGCGTAAAAAATAAGCTTGCCTTTATCTCATGAAAATATAAATATTATTTTTTGTAATATATTAACAAATATTACTATCCCTTTATTAAACTCTATTATTCCGCAATAAATGTAGTTTTGAAAGAAAAGGAAAGAACCAGCCGCGGAATGAAAAATTACATTTTTAATGGTTTAATTCGTTTTTCTTTAATTTACTCTTTAGCTAACAATAGCAGCAGCAGCAGCAGCAGCATGGGTGGAGAATTTTAAAGCAGTAAAAATTTTAAAGGTAAATGACTAGCAGGTCAAAATGAAACTGCAGCAGCCCCACACCTTTATCACCGCTTTCATTATAGGAACAAGACGTCACCGTCCAGGATGCTGCAGCTGCTGCTGCTTATTATATTCCAGATAAAAGCCGCGATTCTCTCGAAATCTCTCGACGTCACTCTCGCTCACTCTACTGCCTTGGTGCACAATCGATGCACACGTATACCGACGCTATACGAGCTGTGGCAGCTCGCAAAAGATAAAAAAAAAGAGAAAGAAAGAGGAAGATAAATAAAATAATAATAGCAGTGGAAAGCTATAAATGATAATAGCAACAACAAAAACAACGATGATAAGACAGTCCGGATAGATCCGCGCACGCGATTCTCGTTACTTCCGCTCGAAGCGACGGTTTGTCCATATGTGTGCTGCAGCTACAACGCCGGCATGATCGAGGACCTTTCACATTAGCCGCGATGCGAGGATCGCCGATGCTTAGCATACATTTTTCCTCGTGCCTATCATGCTAATGGCCCCGAGATGACTGTATTGCTCTGCGCGGACGACCAGCTAGGTAGGTACTTTTTTTCTAATTTTTCCAACTTTGAGAACGCGGCAGCCCCACTTCGCATTACACTTTCTTACGGAAAAGAGGGTGAATACACTTAACAATTTTCGATTGGTGACAGTATTAGAACGGCTTTATAATTTCGTTGAGTCAGAATCGATACTGACGATCTTAATTTTGGAGTCTCATGCGGCTAGTAAATCTATACGGAGAAAATTTTAAAATTTCTAGAGCAAAAGCATGAGAAGAGTAATTCTATCAGCGGAAAATTATTAAAGGGTCCGCGGTCTCTCGTCGTATATCATTTATGGATTTTGAACTACTCAACTTACAAACTCAGAGCTTTTATACGCGCGTCGAGCTTGCAAATGAAAATGTAAAGTCGCCGTTAAACAATTATACGACGGTAACTGCGAGACATTCGATTTTAACGAAGCGACTCTAGTTTACGACGATAATCTCTGGCTGCGTCCGAAAGCGCACGGTTTCTTTCTTATTGTTTTTTTGTTATTAAAGCAACTACTGCCATCTGGCAAGCGACGGCTGAACTCGCTGAAGAGTTCTCTCTTTCTCTCTTTTTCGAAACAAAGCCCGAGAGATCGATACCCCGCACGCACCGCATTACTTCGAGCCTCGCTTCGAGCCTTTGACGTCAGGACTTTTTATTACTTCCCTTCCATATTTAATTCGCTTCGAGTCTTTTCGGTATACGCGCGCGTATTCTCTCGCTCGCTCGCTCGCTCTCAACGTACGAGGCCTAAGTTTAAAGCGGGTCAATGTGATGAATATTTTGGGACTAAGCGAAGCTAATGAAAGTGCGATTGTTTTCTTTTTATTAAAAAGGCTATAAAAGATGAAATTTCCTTTTTATTTTTAACTTATTTCGCCTGGCGCGAATTTCATTCGGTTTGAAATACTTAAGGGGGCCAGCCTGAGTTAAAGCCTCGAAAAATAGATTTTAGTATAATTAGTCAGGTAATTATTATTTCCAATCTATATAAGAAAACAACTTTATACCTCAAAAATATACTAAAATCTGTTTTTTGAGGCTTTAACTTAGTCTGGCCCCCTTAAATCTATTATTTCCATCAAAATGTGTAAGATGATGTGCCCGTCAAGTTGAGCTTAAAAGTCGGTATATTTTGGGATTGGAATTAAATATAAAATGGAGCGAAAGGAAAGTTTAATGTCAGAGGATTCGCGAATATTCGTGTGCCTTTCCGAGATCTGATAGATCCCGTACACCTCTTAAATTAGAACAACTTTGAAATCTTTTCTTGCAATTCCGCGCGTCAGAAGTTGTCAAAAACTGCCAGAAGAAATCAGCGGAAACTTCCGAATAAGTTTGCGGCTTCGATCTACCTTTTATCAGTAGATATATATATAGTTTTTCGATTGAAATAGGAAAGTTGATGGGCGATGCTAACGCTTTCCGAGTTCACGATTCTCGAAAATATATAGGTATACTCCATAGAAAATTTTATAAAACCGATTCGGCAGCAATAATATCTTTTTTGCAAAGTATAAAGATGGAAGAAATTTAATGAAATGAACCGATACCGCTCGACCGATAAAAAATAATAATAAGAAATAAACCTAACAAATTAACGTGCTATATTAACCTGTACAACTAAGACATTATTGACTCACGGCAATCATCTTTCCCCACGGATGTTAGTAAATTTTTTGATTACGCCTTTTTTTAATATTTAGAAAATACCGGAAAAATGAGGGCGATCGGATTATTTTTCACGTGATGTATCGAATTGAATTAATCAACAGGTTAAAGCTCGATCTCACTCACAATCAAATTTTGCTCCCCCGCGCGTTATTTTGCGCGCAACGTGTGTGCGGTACATTTTACGGCACCGATGTTTATATATTCGAGGACACACAC
>JAPYZO010014949.1:0-13835 GCA_030522905.1 Torymus flavipes
ACACGTGAGCAGAGCGAAAAGTATGAAATTAAAAATGTCGAAACCGTTTAATACAACATTAGTTAAACAATTGCTTCTTGATGAAGATAAATTTATATCAGACATTTTTTCTAAAATGCCGTTACCTGCAAATGAACTAGGTAAGGAAAACTTTATATTTCTAACCTGTAAACTTACTAAATGTGTTTTAATAACTTGTTTTATTATATTTACAGTCGCCCAGAATGGACATGAAGAGTTTGAAAAAAAGTTTTCTAATAAGAAAAAGGGTATGTATTAATTATTTGTGATAGTTATAAGATCTAACTAAAACTTATTAATTAATTTATTTCAGAGAAAATTTTATCAGCTTCTGGAGAAAAGGTCAATCGAGCCCAATCTTTTCAAGAATTACATGCAAAACTTGATGATTTAAAGGGTAAAAAGAAGCTACATTATAAAGATAAACTTATGAAAAAGAATTTGAAAAATAGGATACAAAAGAAGTCTAAGAAAGATGAAAGGGCATTGCAGAAAAAGCTTGCCAGAACGGAAAGAATGGCTGCTCAAACACCAAAGGTTAAAGAAGAAGTTGATGCTCCCAAGGTTCCAAAGCAAAAACCTATATTCAATTCAAAGGGTAATATGGTGTTCAGTAAATTTGACTTTTCAGAAATTGGTACTAAAAGGAAGCCAATGAAGTCTGAAAAAGATCCAAAAAAGATTTTACATCAGTTAGAAGAAAAGAAGAAGAAAGTTAAAGAGCTTGAAGAAGCTGGAGAAAAGGATAAAGCTCAAGAATTGAAAGAAAAAGATGCATGGAAATCAGTTTTGGCAAAAGCTTCTGGAGAAAAGGTAAGAATTAAATTTTGAATTTGAAAATTCTTTTCTTAAGGGAATATTTAAACCAATTACAAATTTCTACCTCGAATTTTTCATTACTTAAATTTATTTTCAAGTTTTATAAAATTATTGCAATCCACTGTTTGCAATGATTTTAAGAACAATGAATAACTCAAAGAATTAGTAGAAATTGAAAATTGAAAAAAATATAACGTAAAGTACTGAAAGGTTGGTAACGACTGCAGCCAATTCAAAAGTGATCTTTATGTAGTAGGAATACTTTTGATACGTATTAATTAAATATGGTATGTTACTATTAGTTATATCATGAAAATTGAACATTAAATATTTTTTGATTTGGTATTTTTAGTACTGCACACATGATTGAATATTTATATTAATATCTAATTACTGCATTAGAAGTCTTTAGAATTTTAAAGATAATTAAAATTTGATTTTATTGAAAATTTTCGAATCTCATGCATTATAGAATAATATCCTAAAATTGACATTTTACAAATGAATGAGCAATTGATTAATAAAAACAATATCTTTAGGTCAAAGATGATCCTGAACTCCTTAAAAGAACAATAAAACGTGAAGAACAGAAGAAGAAGCACAGTTCAAAGAAATGGGAAAGCAGAAAAGAAGGTGTGCAAACTGCAATACAAGAAAGACAACAGAAGAGGTCAGAAAATATCATGAAGAGAAAGAAAGATGTTAAAACAAATAAGATGAAAAAAGCAGCTAAGAAAGGCCGCATAATTCCAGGTTTTTAGAGTAAAATTAGTATTTAATTTAGGATTCAAATCAATTACCAATGAAGGTTGTTGTTAATAATTGTTGTTAATAATAGCAGTTTCTTCATTAATGAAGATTGTGAGATTCTTGTTAACGTTTTTTATTAAACTTGCTGATCTATCAGAAAATACAAATAGGTTTTGTATTAAACAAATTTTTACATATGAAATGAAACATTGTCATATATGTTTTTGTATATAACTTAAATAGTGTGCAACACACACAACTTTAATAGAATATATGTATAGATATGTAAGGATAACACTTGTTTTGTGTATATTTTCATATTTACATTGTAATACGACATGTAATTGAAATTTCTATATATGTACCATATGTTAAATTTAACTATAAGGAAATATACAAAAGTCAATATCTTTGAAATTGAAGTTATAATAATCTCCATACTCATTTATAAGTCATTAAAGTGTTCCTCAAACTTAATTTATGTACCTTTATCATTTAGTCTAAATGATAAACTTACACCTTGGATTCAACCTATTTTTGTTATATGTCAGAGCCCACTAATAAAATGTGAATAAAATCTTAATTTTTAATGCTTTATAATGCACAAATGAATACAATGAAATCGCAACTTCCCATAACAGTCCATGTTAATCAGCAAAAATTATGACATTGCTATCTCAACCGAAGAAGCATACGGAAAAGTGTGTAAGAAGTAAGTATATAATATGTTAAGTAGTAAGATGTAAATTCGTGCGAGACATTTTTTTTCTATTGGGAATAATTTAATTGAATTTATTGGTTTCGATATAGTGAATTTTGTTTAGTTAGTATATTTTCACTTTTGGTATGTATTAGTGTATGAGTTTAGTTGCGAGTGTTTTTCTATACTCTGGATAACGAGGACAAAATGGCCGGGTACATCCATGAAGATGAAATCGGTTTCTTAGCTTGATCCTGACATACTCTG
This sequence comes from Torymus flavipes, assembly GCA_030522905.1. NCBI lineage: Eukaryota > Metazoa > Arthropoda > Insecta > Hymenoptera > Torymidae > Torymus > Torymus flavipes. The sequence continues at coordinate 2,558 of JAPYZO010014949.1, forward strand.
TAAGACAAAAAGAAATATTGTTGTTTAAAGTTTAAAAAAAAAGAGATTACATTCTGTAACAAGATGAGAAAATTAGGTTTTTTCTAGCGAGGATAATATTCGTGCACTCGCGTAAAATCGTGGGCACCAAAGGCATCCAAGAGTGCCCAAATGATCATCCGAATCTGAAAAAAGTTGATTTCCACCTGTTAATTAGTGCAGGAAGATGCCACTATTTTTCACTGCACTTCCTATTCCCAGGATCGAAAAACACTAATTTTGCGTTTTTGAACCGAGAACGAAAATGGTATAAGTACTTTCTCTCCCGGCTCAAAAACGCGAATGTGGTATTTTCGGTCCAGGTATAGTGAAATAAATTTTTCCTCCTATTCCGAGACACTCGAAAAAAAAACTTTACTTTCCACCTATTTTACAGGCATGAAAAATAAGTAGGTTTTTCATGCATGTTTTAAAAAATTATATTCTTATTTTATTCAATTATAAATACACTTAACTTCGTAGGAAAAAGTTTTAATTAAATTTTGTTGATGAAAAAGAAATTATTTTTTTACAAAATAATAATTTTCGCGGCGCGAATATTTCTGAACTTGTCTTAGTAAAGTGTACTCGTCGAATATTTCCTTTACTTGACTACTTCGTCGCTTAAATAGTCCAAATGGCCATAAACGCAACCCGACCTAAAAGTTCGTCTAGACAGCATGGGTGTAAGTACGGTTACCCCGGGTGCGCTTACCTATAGGCGAAAGCACCAGCTGTGGTAATTAGCGGACTGATCGCTGTTTTTATATATAGTGCTACTTATCTGCCGGAGCATCGACGGGTCCATTACTTGTGGTTTATTGTGCTCTAAGTTTTCGCCGTTCTTGTCCCAATCCGCAAAAAAGGGTCATATTTAGCGAACAACTATGCGAGTGATAATAAAGCCATTAAGAAGGAAAAACCCCGAGTTCGTCGGTAAACTCGGCAGAACATACTCAGGGCCGAAAAGTTTAGTGAATAACAATCCGAATGACAATAATAAAGCCATTAAAGAGGAAAAACCCTGAGTTCGTCGGTAAACTCGGCAGAACATCTGTTCGTATGGGTTTCCGCGGTCTAAGGGAGTGGAGTATAGCTTTTAATGCACATTTCAAAATACTAACCATGAATTTCAGCTCCATTAACACTCTTATTTAATATCAAAGATTCGGAGTATGAGGTTGACAAATGATTTTGAGAATCGGCGATTAAATTTCGATCACTGTCAACTAATCGCGAAAAATCTTATTAGCATTTGCAGCAGTGGATGTATATGTATAAAGAAGATAGATATAAGAAGAAACATAACGATAGTTGTAACAATTATCTGCATAATAAAATCGGTCAATCTTGATCTGACTTTCGTGAATTTCAGGTGTATTATTTTGACACGATATTTTAGCAGCGTTGAATGTCAGTAAAAGAGAATATCATGATATGAAATTTTTTAAACAATTATTATGGCACTAAAATTATATGCGGCGATCTTATCGTCAATTATTACTCGTTCAGCACTGTGATCTAAATAACAGAACATCAAGTTATTATTTTTTTTTGCAACTGAAACTAAAAACTAATGGAAGCCTTCATAATGCGCGACCGCTGATGGATTACTCCAATACATTGAAAATAAATTTATATTTTATAATAAATTGATATTTGACGCGATTTGCTGGAGGCAGATCCGTGGGGGTCAATTCGATCTACAGACACATTTTCCGAACCATCTTTAAAGCGTGCAAAGCGTTTGTATTATTCTTCACACATTGTCCAATATTCACACTTCCAAATACTTCTTCCATGTATTCAAATTTGAAATTGTTTTGAAATCCCCTCTAAAAAATGCGTACAGCGCGCTTAAACTGGCTAATTTAATATAAATGAACCGTGGAATTTTTCATGTTAAAAAACCTTGACCGACAATTCAATATGTTAGTTAAAAAAAATATAGGTCGGGGCTATACCTGTGAAGTGAATGTTCTCCCTTCCGAGTAGAAATTCACTTCAGGTGAAAGACAAGGTCCTGCGTACCTACGTTTTCAAGGCATTATGTCATAAGGTACGACGATGCAGGGCTTAGACAGGTAGCCTCGATTATTTTTTTAATAGTTTTATAATTATTCGGCACAATTGTAAATATATAACGAGATACCCAAATTCGAGAGTACCATCCAGATGATATTTCTAAAAATAATATTTAGGGCTTATTTTCCACCATATGACGCGCCTATGCGTTCCCTGTATAGGCTAACCTGAGCGTTCCCTGTACAGGGCCTATATTTGTGGCCAGGCAAGCCTGAAAGATTTCTACTCGGGCTTATATGTCGGTATCGTATCGATCGTATATGTTATGTATTTGTCTAGAGTGGTCGTACAAATAGATAAAAAAAGTATCCGCTAGATGGCTTTAAATTTTAAAAAGCAGCACTATAGGTATTGTTTTTTATTAAATTTTTAATTACTATTTCCAATAAATGATATTCTGCTCAATTTTATAGTCCTATATTTTTTATAATAGATAATACTATGTAATGTGATATTATATTACCAAAATATATCATGGTATACCAAGCTAAAAATAAAATTGTACGACTAACAAAGTATAAAATGTGTTTTATAATTTTTATTAACAGTTTACTCAAGTAGGTATCATTTATTTTTTTAAACAATGACTTACTTTTAATTCTTATATGGAATGGAAAACAATACAAACTGATGAAGTACTATTCTTCATCAAACTTTTCTTCTTCAAATCCACTGTCAACGGCATCTCGTCGTACATTGGGTCGAAATAAAAAAAATAATTTAATCCATTAAAAAATATTTCTTTATTTTGGTACAAAATAAACATATTACATTTCATTTTATAAAAACTAATGTTAAGATTACTATGTCTAACAACATAAATTAACAAATACAAAAACTAAATTTGAATACAAAATATCAAGTTATATATAAAAAATCAGTTAGTTAACATTTTTTTAAATATAATAATTTTCTTAACATTATTCTTCTTTATTTTTAACTTCTGCTCTCTTCTACTAATTTACATGGTCTCATTACTACTAATTTCTTTCCTGCTAAATCATAATTATCAAATTGCTCTTCAACTTCTATTGAATTTTGTTGTGTCTTAAAATAAACATGGCAGTATCGTATTTCAGTTCTTGGTACAACATTTATATAGCTAATGGCAAGAGGATCAAAAGATTCAAATAAGTGTAAAATAAAGGCACTATTAATGCATTCATGTATATTACCTACTATTATTTCTTCAGCATTCAAAACTACTTGTTTTGGTCTATTATTTGGACTACTATCAAATTTTGTGACAAGATCAGGAATTGTATCATGTGGAAAAGAACAAACATTAGTTTTAATATACTGTCTCGATTTTAAAAGTCTTTTGCCTGTGTTAACGGAACTTATTGAGCTCGATGAACTATTTATTCCTAAAGATCTTGTTGGTGATGGTTCCTTAGAAAGAAAACCCTGTGATAAATTATTGCTACATACAGATGCATTGTCGTTATTATGATTAAAACGTGAAGTCTCAATTGTTTGTGAGCTGGCTGAAGCATTATTATTGTATGAATAATGAGATTGCAAGTCAGTCTTCTTATTTTTTGCTGATTTTCTTTGATAAAGGTTTCTTTTAACATTGTCATTTTCAATTGGCTGTTCTAAACCAACATTACTACTTTGGCAATCATCCGATGATTTGTTAAGATTTTTACTTTTGTGTTTAGGAATATATGGTACAAGTTTAATTTTCGAGTGGTTTTGCAAACCATTTACTGCAGTTTCAGCTTCATGTGGGGTAGGATATTGCACAAAACGTAAGCCTTTTTCGTCTCCTGCAGCTGAAACTCTTATGACTTTACCAAATTCTGAAAAAATTGTTCTTATTTCTTCATTGTCAAGTGCATGTTTGTTAGGAAATACAAGCCAATAATTTCCATAACTATCTTCAGACCACATACGCTCATTATTATCCATGATGAAAAAGTTTGTTTTGGTTGGCCTTTAAATAAAATTAGCATAGGTTATGAATTGAATAGTGCTAAAATTATAAATTATAAAAATATAAAGTATAGATATAATAATTAATATATTATTGAGAACGATTTTTATTTACCTATTTTATTGTTGATCACGTAGATTTCGATACTTATAAAGATATATTAGAATAACTTTTTTACATAGGTACTTTTTAAAACTTTAAATGAAAAAATCCGGTCTTCAAAGTCGTGGTTTGTATACATGTGACCGCCGGTGCAGTATCTACTTATACTTTCTATAAGTTTCTAGTTTGTTTTCGTAGTATACCTATATAGATATACTGATATTGTTGAGCTCTTGCGAGTTGCGGACTGCGGTTGCGCAGTTGCGCTTCCTTGAAGTGCATACAGCATAATACTGCATTCCACAAGTGGAAGGGATACCTAGATGGCGACGTTGGCGTCAAGCTTCGATATTATTTCGCGTTGTAAAATTGCACTATTTAAATATTTATGTAAAAGTGCAGAATTTTGCTTTTAAATTTTTTTTATTTCAAAATTTTAATTGCAAAAATAATGTTACAACAAATATTGAATTAAATCAAATTTCAAATGTAATTTTAAAAAGAATTTTTTACTTAAAAATTATGGATATTTATGGTGGTTTCAGTTTAGATTTTAAAAAACTATTAAGAATTTTATGTTACAATAAATTTAGATATTTTAAATGTCATAATAATGATTATAATATTACTGAAGATGTATTTTATACTATCAGTAAAATATATGTAAAATTTTAATTTATGTATAACAAAAATAAGATGTATAGATATACAAAAATATAAATGAAAAAAAATTTGTGTAGATATGTTTTATTTATATATATAAAGAAGAATACAAATTTATAAATATATAAAAACATTTTTTTCGATTTACCACTATTATTTACAGTGTCTACATAATTTCTACAGTACATCAGTTATGATATACAGTACAGTATCAGTTGATGATCAGTTACTGAGTTCCTTTTCTTAGATTTTATTTATAATCTATGCTATTAAATAATGTCATAGTTGAAAATTCATTTAAAACTTTTAAAATTCATTTCAACTATTAAATAGTAATGTCTATTTCATTTCATCTATTAAACAATGTCATTGTTGGAAATTCATTTAAAACTTTTAAAACTTAAAATTCACTTTAACTAAATCTGCAATGTTTATTTAAATATGTACATAAATAAAGTTAAAATTAGTATTTTTGACATTTACAGAAATAAAGAAATACTTTGTTATTTTTACTATTGCAATTTTCTAATTGCAATAAAATTTCCAACATTATTTTAGAAAATTTTTAAATTGTTAGACGGTAGCTTCTTTCACAAGTTTATTTGCCTGTAAGACAACTAGTTTTTTACCTAATAAATCTAATTGGTCAAATTTATTTTCAACACAAAGTGATTCTTCTACTGTTTTAAAATAAACATGACAGTATCTTATACCACTATTTGGGATATTTTGCATTTCTGTTATAGCAAGTGGTTCAAATTGATCAAATAAATGTAAAATATAAGAAGGACCAATCTTTGGATGAATATTTCCAACTATAACTGCTTGTGCATCGATAATAATTTTTCTTGATGTATTTTTCTTACTAGGTATTTTACCGTTTGATGAAACTAAGTCAGGAATTTCGTCTTCATTGACATTATTCAGTTCTTCACTGCACACAGATTTCGAAGAATCATAGCTTGTATTAACTGATGATGAATGACTTTTATTCTTATTAAACCTTGAAGTTTTTTGTAAAGGTTTTTTGATTGCAGTATTATCAGAATTATTTTTATAGGGATTTTCTTGATTGAATCCATTATGTCTCGTTTTAAGATCAATTCGATTATCTGTTTTATGATTCGTATTGTTTGTGCTTTTTGAATCAGTATTGTAGTTTTCTTCATTCATCTCAAAATCAAATTCATTATCTGTTCTACAATTTGTATTGTTTTTGCTTCTTGAGCCAGTATTGTAGTTTTCTTCATTTATCTTAGAATCAAATCCATTATCTGTTCTACGATTCATATTGTATTTGCTTTTTAGGCCAGTATTGGAATTCTCTTCATTCATCTTAGAAACAAATCCATTATCTGTTCTACGATTCATATTGTATTTGCTTTTTGAGCCTGTATTGGAATTCTCTTCATTCATCTTAGAATCAAATCCATTATCTGTTCTACGATTCATATTATATTTGCTTTTTGAGCCTGTATTGGAATTCTCTTCATTGTTCTTGTTTTTGTTACGATGAGGAAGTAGTTTAATGGTAGCATCATATTTTAAGCCATCAACTGCTTTCTGAGCATCATTATAAGATTCAAATCGTACAAAGCGATATCCTGTCTCATCACCAGTCACTTTGACACTTATGACATTTGCAAATTGTGAAAAAATTTTTTTTATTTCTTCTATGTCAAGTCGGTCTACATTTTGAAATATAACTGCATATGCTCCATTGTGCATGTCTTGTTTAATTAATTTTTCATACTCATCCATTGTTGACTCTAAAAAATAGACAAATCTCATTAGTTTAAAATATTTCAATAATTTTTATATATATCTATATATATAATTTTATATTCCATCACAGATTTTTAAATCAGTTAAATATTACCATGATATATTACATGTAAATATATGTTATAAAATAATTTCATAACATAAAAACAATTATTGAGAGTATGTTACAAATAACATCACTTTTTATTAATTAACTATAGTATTTTTTACTAAAAACATGAGTGCAGTCAAAGGGATTTCAATGTCAATGTTTTACAATTCCAAAACAAAAAGAAAAAAGTACCTTATGACCTCTAGAAGATTCTTTAACATTTTATAAACATTTACAAAAATGTCCTTTAGAAATGCATAACTATGATGTAATATGAGAATACATTCTTGTCAGTCATTATAGTCTCTTTTCACAAAAAATATTAGTAGCAACAATAATTACATTATAGTTATAATATAGTTCAATAAGTATTTTTTCTTTTACCTTGTCTTCTTCCTCCTTTTGTTGATATATATATATATATACCTATAAGCTCCAATTTATATTTGCAATGAATTTTTAATTGACCAAAGTTTCTGATTCTTCCAAAGAAAAATCAAGAAATATTTGAATATTCACACGGGATTTACTTTCTTAAAAATCTTGCATGGAACCTTTGGGCGATGACTGCATTAGGTCTATAACAATACCACGTGATGTATTCTGCGTATATCGAATGCGAGGCTTGACGACCCTTTGACTGTTGACAGACTATACAGAGCCCCATAGACAATGAAAGACTGAACCTGAACACTGTAGTGCCCAGTGAAAGACGGGGAGGGGGTATACCCCTCCTCCACTGTAGGGGAGACTTCGGTACTCAGGACTAGAGAGAAAAAAAAGGAAACATGCAAGAGGAATAAGCGGAACGCCCGAACGTGAAACCGAAACACAAAACAATCTTTTGTATTTGCAGTTTCATGTTACTATACTCAATATGCTGCTTTTTATCTTTCAGTTGTAATAGTTATAGGTATGCATAGTCTTTGAATAAAAAAATTGCAATATTTAAAGAATGGTTATTCACACATCTAATTCGATAAAAATACTTGAATGTAATTAAAATTCAAGTCACACGTCTAATTCAATAAACTACTTCTTTAAATGTAAAATAGTGAAATTTTACAGTCAAGCTACTAGGTATATCGGAACAGTTAATATATACTCACTATTTCATATCTAAAGAGCAATTCATTTACATAACTCATGTTATTGTCATAAGCTATTGTGAAGTATTATAATATGTTCACCACACGTGACGTGATACATAATGATTATTCTGAGTCATTGACTAATAACTACCAAACAACTTCGAAATTCCCGCCAACCGAAACTATACAACGATGGCCGCGGCAAGAGCCGACCATTTTGAGTACGATGCCATCACGATGCAAGTCGCAGTGTCGCCGACTGGCGAGTTCGTAATTTATGTTTCGCTGTCATTGGTTGGAATCTGGAAAGCTGAGCTAAAGTCGCGCGGGGAAAGGGCAAACCGACTACCGTCTCGCGCAGATGCCGCAGCTTGCTAGGGCTTTGCGTATAGCTTTAATATATTTTTTAAAGTAAAGTTTGGTTGTCGGAAATAAGTATGAGGTGATTCAACGATTCGAATCAAGATTTTAGATGAAAGCATAGGCCCGTTGAACGAACGTTGTTATATAAGTAATAATTTTTTCGAGAAAATTAGAAAAAAACAACTACGGTGGGCGGAGTTTACACAGCTATCGGATATGCGCGTGCGCGCGACGGGACATATAAGTTATGTCAAACTCAAAATACCGCGAAATTTGAATTTCGTTAGGATGTAAATATTCGACCACAAAATAAAATATTTACAGCTATACCATTATAGTGAATTTCGATAATGCTTTTCCTAATTATTTTTACTCATACTTAATTGGAAGTAATGTAATTGGTTTTATTCATAGTAAATTATAAATTTACATCATTTAGAGGTAATACTTAATTATTTTAATATCGTTGAAGCTTTTGATTTTTACTTTTAATTTTTAAATATTTAGATACTAAAAAATATAGCATTATTCATCATGTTATAAAATTCGGTACGCGTAAAAGTATTAAAAAATAAGAACTAATGCCTGAGAGCATAAAAATCAAAGACAAAATCACTGCTCCGTTTTGGAATCAACTATTTTAGCATGCCGCAAAAACAATAAAGAGCACTTGTCGCATCTTTAGAAAATCATCCAGCCCCGATCATTCTATAAAGCCACCCCCATATAATATCATCCCCATCAATACCCATATACCTCGTCGCTGCGTACCAAAGTCAAACTTCGACATCGCGAGACACAGCCTGCACAACACGCATAGCCAGCGCGGAAAACAACGCGCGTCTCGCGATTGGCCCGCGCTATCATGGCCGCCTGGCGCGCGCCTGCGCTCCATCTCACTCCCTCTTGTCCTACGCCACCTACGCGTCGTCAGAAGCGCCAACTTGCGCAACGAAGACCGCCGTATTCCGCGATCCCCGCCACGGAAAGAGACAGCGCTACGCTACGAGGGGAGGGGGAGAGTCGCGAGAGAGGAGAGACAGCACAGCAGCAGGCAGCGGAGCAGCAGCGACGGGAGCGAGAGTTCGCGGCGGCAGCAGGAGCAGGCAGCCAGCGAGCCAGCCCGGAGTGTGTGAGCGAGCGAGCGAGCGAGTGCCTCGACGGCGAGAGAGTGTTGTGCGTGCTGCTGTTCGCGCGCGCGGTTTAGTGTGCTGTGCTGCTACATATACTTAGCTGCAGCGAGTACTTACATAGTGTGATAAAGTGTGTGTCCGTGCGCAACCGCGACAGCGAGACTGTTGCTCGAGAGAGATAGAGAGAGACACTGTTGTTGCCTTCCTGGACCAGCGTCGTCGTCGTCGCCGACCTTGAAACCGTGTATACGTAAACCCAGACAATCTGAAGCGGAGGAGAGACATAGAAGAAGAAGAGGAGCGTCGCAGAGAGACATAGCTATATAGGATACGATACGTGTGTATACCCCGCGAGTGCGAGCGAGCGAGACGGATCGTTCCCTCTCCCTCTCTATCGTCTTCGCGCATATATACGCGCACGCACACACGCGCACATATACGAGAGAAAGAGCGAGAGAGCTCGTCGTCGTCAGAGAGCGCGCGCGCGCGAGACAAAGAGGAGAGTGGCCGTAGCCTAACCTCAAAAGTGCGTGTGCCCAGTAGTCGCGAGTGCTGCGTCGCCGTTAGCCATCATAGACGTCGACGTCGTCGTCGTCGTCCGTCTGTCATTGTAAATACTACCTAGTTATTGTTATATATACACACACGCACAGAGAAAGAAGTAATAAAAGACGTGGGGAGGAGGTTGAGGCTGTGGCTTACTCGAGGTCGCGGACGTTGATGGATGAGACTGGCAGGATGCTGCACGGAGGTAGCGGTGTCGCCCTGATGGGCGGCAATCAGGGCCAGGGTGGCCAGCAGACAGGTGGATACGGCGGTATGGGCCCGGTCTCAGGGCCAGGATCAGGGATCAGTGGAGGCCAGGAAACAGGATATCGGTGATATTCTGCAGCAGATCATGAACATCACGGATCAGAGCCTTGACGAGGCGCAGGCAAGGTAGGATCTCGCTTAGTGTGTGTGTATGTGATAACGACGGTGTGAGGAGTTTGTTTATCGTGGGGTTTGTAGTATGTTTGGGCTCGGAGTTGGAGGTAAATGTGGAGAGTTTGTTTTGGAGAAAATGCATAATGGTGTTTGTGCTCCGAAATCGATTTTGGAGGGACATCCTGGGGTTCTTGGACAGTTGTTGGAAGCAATGTTTGGTGCATATTGGTTGACTGATAGTAGTGTTGTATAGAAGAAAAATGATGGGTACACTTGTAATGAGGAATCTAAAAATATACAAGTTGTAGAATATAAGGCGTTTATCAAGTATCATTGACCTCTAAACGTAAATGTACGTGATAAAAGAAAACAGTACTTTAAGTTTGAAATAAATGTTAATTAATGTTGAGTGAAAAGGCTGTAAATAAATGCCATAACATTGCGCTACAACTTGGAAATGAAATTTTTACTTGTACTTATATTAGAGCTTTGAAAGTAGTGTTTTTGATTCACCAAGTATTCCCCGACATTAACGATTATTTAACCTAAGCAAAAGTTCGCCCAAAGCTTCATAAACTACATTAAAGAAACTTAACATTTCAGAAAGCACACGCTGAACTGTCACAGGATGAAGCCAGCCCTGTTCTCGGTGCTCTGCGAGATCAAGGAGAAAACCGGTAAATATCCAAAAGACCGCTTTTTACCTCATATGTACTACACACAGCTACAATCTTTTCGCGGCAGCCGTCGCTATACCTTTTACGACCGCCGTCACGAGATTTTCACGCGCGCTCGCGCCAATTCGGTAGCACTCCTCTTACCCTGCAGCGCGAATCTCACTCTCTCCGCGTGTATGTACACAACGCTGTATTGTCAAAATTGTCTTTGATAAACCCGCAGCGCCGAGAGCTTCTTATCTCGCGGCGATGTTGACGATATAGCGCGCGCGAGATTGTGAATCTCGAGTAGTGTGCGTTTCCCACGGAAGTGCGCGTGCGTGCGTGTTCCCACCTGTCGGAGAGGAAATTTTCGGATTGCGGATGATGATGAGAATAATGCGGAACAGTGTTTCTTTTCTTTT
>JAPYZO010014950.1:0-11160 GCA_030522905.1 Torymus flavipes
CATTTTTTAGCGTAATTTAAGAGATTTGAGATTAAATTGCCCATATCTCAAGAAAAAGGGCCTATGAGATGGAATTAGGCACACTAGGCTTCATTTTTATGTACCAGAAATCGACTCTCCCATGCCCGAGGAAATCCGTTTCCCGGAGGGTGTGCACTCTCCTTGTCAGTTGATCATTTAGCCTCACTGATCGACGTCCTTCAGGAGAGAATTCGCGGGCAGTGGTTGACCTTTGATACGGAAGATCCGGTTATCCTCGGCTACAGTTTTCCCGAGACCGCCATTACCGACGATCGAGACTGTGTGACACTTGCTCGTGTTCAAGAGAAGGCCACAAGTCCCAGGAAAGTACTCGTCCAGTCGAGTAGATGTTGTAGACCGATTGGTGAGTCGGCGAGTAGAACCAGATCCTCCGCGAAGGCCATGGCACGAACAGTCTTTCCGTTGTAGGTAGAGCCACATTCCTGTGGAAGTGAACGAAGGAGCTGATATATAACAAGTTTGAATATTACCGGTGAAAGTGGGTCCCCTTGCTTGACTCCTTGCATCACTTTGATAGGCTCTGATGACTAGTTTATGTCCGACAGCGTTGTGGTACTACTGGCGTAAAGGTTCTTGAGGTAATTGATCAGCAGAGGTGGAATGCCAGCTGCTTCTGCTGCCCGCATGATGACACTGTGTTCCATGCTGCCGAAGGCTCTTGCGAGGTCAATAGTTGCGGCGAAAATGGACTGGAATTGTTGATAGCGACTCCGTAGGAGGGCCTCGAGTAGCACCGTGTTATCTCTGCATCCATCCATCCCGGCTCGAAAGGCTCTCTGCTGATCATCCATCTCGATCTTAGCGTCTATCCTTTGTGCTAGTATCTTATGTAGGACCCTAAAGTCTGAATTCTCCAGGTAGAGAAGCATGAGATTTCTTGGGGATGAAGATCGTTCTGGAGATTGCCTAGGGTTTGGGCAGATTCTCGCACCAGAGAATGAGGTGATGGTTGCCGCCTGTGTGAATACTATTCCAGTAAGGCTCCATCGCGGCTCTAGGTGGCTGCTTGGCATCCTCGACATCTCCCAGGATGTTCTTGATACATCGCATGCGGTTGGATGCGCGTCCAGTGTCTCTGCGTCGTGGCGTATTCTCTGCATCTGGCTTGGCTGCGCGTCTGATTTTAAATGCATTTTACTTAATATTGAAATATTCAATATTCAAAATGTTCCTTCCGTCTTAAACTTTTATGTATCCTTCTGAAAATTATGAGTGCATATTCTTGAATGTATTTGAAATAATTCTACCTAAGACGTTTTTTAAATTCATTTATATTGTTATTTTTTTTTAAACTAAATCTAAGTTAAAAAATTATCAAATTTTCAATGTTTATTTTAAAAAATCATTACTGTAAGCCAAATAAAAGAAATATTCACTTTAACTCATATAACTCTACGTAGATTTTGAGTATTTACTATAAAAATGATGTACGTTCAACCCCAAATGGCTTCGACAAAAATTTTAATGGATGGAACTTTTTCAGTTTAACATCACTCAAACCAGTTTTTTAAGAATTAGTTGAAAAATTATGAGTAAAAAGACTTCAAAATTGGTGAAAATTTCTACTTTTATGTACTATACAACATACAAGATGAAAATATTAATTAGGTAGCTGGGAGAAAAATTTTTTTTTAAGTGGTATTTACCCTCAATATTCATGAAAGCAAAACACAGAGCACGCCTACAGTAACAAAACAGGTAACAAAACAGGTGAAGAATAGAGAAGGCAAGATTGCAGAGGAAATCGTGGAAGAGTATCCCTATAGAGCCCATACAAGGAAGTAGTAGGCAGTTGACTGTATTTAGCAGGTGCAACAAGAGCAGACATAGCATTTGCAGTCAACTTCCTTTCCAGAAAATAGAGGTCATTTACAGAAAATGATTGGAAAGACGTAAAAAGAATACTGGAGTATTTACGAGGAACATCTGACTTAGACTTATCTTTCAGAGCAAAGAAAGGCAAACTGAAAGCATTCGCAGATGCTACTTTCAGAGACTGTGAAGACTCAACTTCCACAGGTAGCTATATAATAAAGTTGTATGATGATATCATAGCCTGGTGAAGCCATAAACAGAGTTATGTTATCCTCTGAAGCTGTCAGGTGGAATATCTGGAAATAGGTGAATCTTACCAAGCGATAATTTCACTAGATAAAGCAATCAGAGATATTACAGGAAAGACTTCGTACCCTGAGACCTTCTAGTGCGACAATATGTCCGCTGGTAAATGTACCCAAATGGACGGAGTACACATCTTAAAGAGTTTTGATGATAGTGTTTTAGAGATTCAGAAAAAACTTAGAGGAAGAGAAGGCAGTGGTTACAAAAGTCATCTAGCTGACACTGGAGATTTTATCAAGAGATATGTATTGGAAGACAGATTTGAAGTAAAATGGGTAGAGTATAAAGAAAATCAAGCTGATATAATGACCAAATTTTTGCCAAAACAAACATTCTCATATCTCAGAGATCAAATATTGTAAAATATTTAAAATATTCAAAGTCGGAGAAATTTTTCTTTTGTCTGTTTCAGAATACCATAATAATGCTATAGAGGTAGCATGAAGGAAGGGAGTACTGGTATAATACTGCTTCATGGAGCCAGTCCGTCAAACATCAGAGAGAGGCGCGACTTCTTGGGTACTGAGACTACCATTAACGGGAGAGCGCCGCGGAGTCGCTGCTGCACGCTCCTCCTTATTCTCGTGAGAGACTTTGTAAAGAGCAGAGCGCCTAATTATTTTTTGTCATTTTGCATTATAATTTAGAGTGTGCATATTTACAGAGTTTTATATCCAGAGGAAATTACTTAATAAATTTGGCTTCGTGTACTTCTACAAAGCCAAGAGTTTTTATTTGTGCAACCTCCAGCCAAAGTACCATTACTCGACCACTCTTGTTAAGCTATTGTTAATTTATAACAAAGTTCAGAGTGACACTGAGAGAAACGAGTATAATTAAATTGTGGGAAGTTAGGGAATTGGTTAGTTCGTCCGCTCCAGCAAAGAAAGAGAGCATGCAAAGAGAAACGGTGGAGGAAACCGTACTCGTAGGCTCTAAAGCGTACGTATGTTTAATTTACAATTAAATCGGACAACTTTTTTTTTAAATCGTTGTTATTTAATTTTTCGGCAGTCTGAGTAGCTCGATTTTTCAATTACATCTTTAATTTATCGATACTTGTAAAAATATTTGGATTTTTTTCTGTTTTGAAGAAAGTAACATTTTTATTTTTTTTTATATTATTCTCATAGTATAAAGGCTTATAGTATTTAATATAATCCTTGAAAATCAAGTTTTGCGCAATCAGACCCAAAAACTAATAACTAAAGGAGAATATACTGAAGGCGAATTAACCTTATTTATAAAGATAATATTTGTCTTAAAGAAGCTCACGAAATTAAATTTAAATAAGAAATTATTTTATTATATTTACGCTCAGGAAAGCAAGCTAGAACTGCAAGTTTATCATCGGGTAAAATTTCCATACAGTAGTCGATGCCTGGCATAAGCATAGATGGGACATGAAACGGTGCTGATATTGATCCATTCGTTAACAAAGTGTATTGGTCTTGTTGATCTTCTTCATTTAACTTGTATCTAAAAAAATTATGTTTTTAATTATTAAGTTAATTTTTGGCTCTTTAAAAAATATCCTAACATTGCTAACATTGTTGGTAACTTGCTAAATAACTATGGGGCCATGCTTCTTTATGTACCTATTTCCGCTCAGCGCGTCGCCCCCGATGTCTATAAAAACTTTATTTTTGCATATAGGGCACGACTTTTACTACTCAAAAAAGCCTTGAATTTACGCAAAAACTTATAATGATTAAATAAAAATTAATGTGTTATTGTATAATAGTATTCTTTTTACCAAAATAATTTTATTTTAAGAAGTCACCACAATTAACGTATGTCTAAATCTATAAAAGCTTCGCATTGTACTTAAAGTAACATGTTATTTTTAGCCTTTATTATTTACGACTTGATATTCGTTAATTTGAACGAAGCTTCACGGTGACTTACTATCATTTATAACGATTGCTAGGGATCAGGGCAACCGTTATTTCGGAAAACCTATACGACAATAGTTTTCCGCCAAAGTTCTTAAGTAACGAGTATAGCTATTAATCAAAGTTACACAATATGTACAGTACACTCATTCAGTGATCAATAAAAACTCATATTCATACGGGGAAAAATAACTTATACATTTATTGCAGCTTAATACACTAGTATGCAAAATAATTTACTAACAATACCAAACTGGATGGGGCGCCAGGTACGCGCGCTTTCGTAACCAATTATCTACGAACTAGCGCGATACGGAGAGCACGATTGCTCTGGAACAGACGTTCCTCCTAATGCAGCTCTAGCTACACGCATTTACGATTCACTCGATACACATTACTCGCGAGGGAACTCGAGACAACTGTAGCTTTAGCGGGTTCTCTATAAAATGTCATGGCGCGAGCGTACACACACGCGCATAGCTTGGCGATAGGAAGGAGAACAACGACGACTTACTTTGCGCTGCGGCCAGGTGAATTGAAGTTCGGCAGACACTCGCTCTCTCTCGTGGGGCTTCCGTCCGGTCGACGTTGCACTTCGACTCCCTCCTCGCGACGACAGCTGGGAGAGTCGGGGTGCAGAAGGCTTGAACTGGAGCCCGCACGAACCCTTACACTCGGCAATTATATGAGGCACACGGCACACCTCTGAGGCGGACCGACAAGAGCTAGCGAGACGAGACGGAGCTGCTAATCGCACGCACGCCGCAAAGCAAGTGCCGGTCAGGCTGCTATAGCTGGCGAGTATCCTCCCTCCTCGGGCAAGTTCGTCAGATCTCGGCTTCCATCGGCCGCCTGCTGCCGATCACAGCACGCAGCAACTCCTCGGCAGCGGCGGTGGCAACAGCGTGCTGGTTCCTTTGTAGCGGTGATGGCAACAGCGATGGCTACAGCTCGAGCGTCTCTTGCTGCTGGTCGCAGCTTGTAGGTTTGGCAGGGTAGTGGGGCGGGGGAAATAACTCGGGAGCGGACGGACACGTGTGGGCGCGACTCTCGCGTGGCTTTTCCCGGGACGTGGCCGGCACCACGTCACACATTACTATGAGCTTCTAGAAGACCGAAAAGCCTCTAAAAGAGATCTTACAGAGAAATTTTTGAATCCCAAGAATTATACAATGGATTTTTAATGTTGGGAACTTCTCTGAGCCGAAATATGCGATTCTTAGAAAGTGTGTGTATGAAAAAATGTATGTGCGTGTTTATGTGCGTGTGTATGTATGCGTACATGTGTGCACATGTGTGTGCGTGTGTCGAGTTCAAGATTCAGTTAAAATTTCAAGAGATTATCATCATTTGTCTAGGAAAAAATTGTTCTGGAAAAAAAATGTTTTTTCGTTTTCATATAATAGATGTAGTCTTAAATTATAGGTAATTGTATAACTTAATAATAAAAAAAGTTTGAACTCTTAAAATTATATATTGGCTTTGTTATTAAAGAATTAATACATCAGGTTCAACCATGGCTTGTCCCCTTAATGCAATGCTGTACCGAAATTTTTAGCATACAAATAATTGAGTTAAATATAAATAATTATATTTTAAAGTTATGCCTTTGATGCAATACTGTAACGAAGCTTTTAGCGTAGACTTACAATCTAGTTCTCGGTTGTTGGGATCTTGAGTTGGAGGCTCGTGACGCTGGAATCCTGCAGCCCGTCTTTAGTCTCCGGTAGTTCGGCCTTGAGCGACTATGCAGTGGCACGCCGGAGGAAGCCAAGAGTAACCCGACGAGAAGATAATAAGATGAAATAAGTGGTACACGTAAGTTGGGCGCTTACGCGTCGATTTCAGTATTGATTTCGGTAAGCGCTGACAGAGTGCTGACGATGACCGCGATTACTAACATACTTCATACACAATATACATTAGTGTGTGATTGCGAAAAAATATAAAGAGATGCGTGTCGATGACAGATGTCATCATACTATATGTGACGACGGATATCACAATAACATTAAAAAGCCAAAATCTCCGTCCGACCGTCAGGCTAGCCCCCCCCCCCACCCCTGTCTTTTACACAGTAGTTCATGTATATAAAGGGTTAAGTAAAGGGTTAAAAATAGAGTTACAAATATAGTTAAAAACGGGTTAAAAAAAGGCGTTAAGAAATATCAAGTTAAATCAAGGTTATTAATGTTATTATTATTCTTAGTATATCAATGTTTATTTTTCTCAAAAAATTTCTTTGCGTATCTACTGAGTTGAGACTGTCACATTGCTCGCATTAAGATTAAAATTAAATCGCTTTTGCGTGTAGTTGCTGCAACTTTATTTTTATGATTTAAATTTTTCTTTTTTTTCCATAATAACCAATTATTTTTTGCGCTACTTACTCGCTTTTGCGTATGGTTGCTCTAATTTTATTCATTGAGAATGCCGTAAATTTATATGTGAGTAACATGCTGTGGGTGTTGGAAATAAATTTGAACACCATTGAGTAAAACTAACTGTGACATATATTGCAAATTGAATATAAATTATTTAACTGATTACATATTTTTATTAATTTTGATATAAAAGTTGATATACTAAAGTTGTATCAAAATGTGTGTAAATATGTCAATTAGTTGAGTGTGTGACTATTACAATAAATTGGTTGAGTGTATGAGTGTTGCAATAAATGTGTGTGATTGAATAAGTGTAATAATTTAAGTGTATGAGTATTTCTGTGTAAGTGCGAATGAGTTTTTTGAGCTACGTTGAGAGTCACTGGTGAGATTCATGACCATGCAATAAGCAACACAATCTAATATTATTGATTGATTGACGGTGAGTTATAAATGAGATGCCACGATTAGATATTATTGATCTAATCGTGAATTAGTATTTCCGACTCTATAGCTTGGTCATGAGTTACTTATAACAGCGCACTTGTGTATGAAATAGCCGCATATGTGTGAGGTTTTTACCTTCTCGTACACAGCACTATATTACTCGTCTACGCAGATGAGTTGTTTTAATGATGATGACTCCGTAAAGTTGATGATCAGTTGAGAAGAGCCGTTAGTTGATATGGTGATATTAGATGAGAAAGCTGGTGAAATGAACTTGCAGATGCGAAGCAGTTTGTGAGCGAAGGCAGATGAATCTACCGTTCAGAAGAGCCAGTTGAGAAACGCCTGTGTAATTTTCCTGCTTCAGATATCCTGTTGCGTAGCAGTTGCTGAATGCTGTTGCCTCGTGGCTAGCTAGATGCAGCGAGATGGTGAGAGATGCCATGTGATGTGCTGCTTGAGAAGCACTGCCGTGTGCAACGCACCACCGTACGGGGCCATGCCGTGCCAGACTATACCGCATGAGATGTCCATGCGAATTCAAAAGCGTGAGAGCAGCCGTATGAGTTTTGACGAGCAGGCCGCATTTCAAGGAGAGAGCGCGCCGTGCCACAAGTACAAGCGGTCACGCGGCGAGCACGTTGTACAGACGATAAGCAGAGAGCGAGCGGCCTCGTGGCGAGCACACTATCTGAGAGCTGAGTGAGTGAGATAGAGCACTTCCTTCTTCTTCCTCGTTAAAACTTTGTGTCCCTCATCAGGATTAATGAGAAAAAATTAGTCAAGCTAGTTAAAAGGGGAACAATCCGCTCGTCAGTAAGTCCGCTGAGTATCATCTTCCAACAAATACAACCAACTACCATGAGACTCAATCTATAATCTGATGTCATCCATGGTCTGTTGGTGATGAATTATTATTGATTTCTTCACTGCTTTCAGCTTACGTCATATGAAGTGCCATACGTGGCTTGTGTATCCATGGAGTGTCATCATTGACGAGAGTTGTACCAAGTTGAGTTTTTTGTTGAGAAATGCTGTGAAAGTAGTCCTCTTGTTGGTGTAAACCATATGTAAGCCATAATGAAAACCGTTCGATGAGCAGTCACTGATCATGTATAGATAACAGCTAATGACAAATGATGCTGTGAGAGCACACAAATACAAATCCAGCACTTGTATGGTTTGGATTTACGTCCCTTCAACGAGTTGATCAGTGGTCCTGCTAAATTGATCCCAGTGTGAGTAAAGGGTTGTGATCAGGTGGTCTAGCATCCTGGATAGCCCCCATGAGTTGCTGAGTCTGATGAGTCCAATACCTAGTACAAGTCACAGAGTCTAGAATAAATGACTTGGCCGGAGCTCTGCCTTCAATAATCCAAATTTCCTGCCTGATGTGTGCAAAGTGTGTTTTCTCGGTGCCACTGAGAAATATTGCTATGTGAGAATACCGAATGATCAGTGATGAATTGACTGCACCATAGTGATTTAGCTGGATGTTGAGTGATATTCCAGTTGAATTTTGTGAAACCGACCTCCGACCTTCATGAATCCTTCTGAGTCTATACAGTCAATCTATTGAGTAGATGAATCCGCGGGACTTGAGAATTTTTTAGCATAAGGAGTTCAGGATGGAAATGAATTTGTTGAATTTCCTTGATCCAGAAGAACTTTGCTTTGCTGATCAGATCAGCTGTGAGTCTCGCCTCTGTTGAATTTTACCGTTTGCCTTGAACTGATCACAAGCTAGTATTACCTAGCCAGCAATGTTGAGTAATCTGCTGAGTAATGATTACTGATTGACGAGATTCTTTGAATTTTCCGAATGTGATGTGGCTGCAGTGAGTATGGCCTTTGCCTCTTTCTGGAAGATGTTTCTCTTTTCGTGAGTCTGCTTGAGATAGCCATGATGATTAATTTGCTTTGGTTGTTGAGATTATTATTTGATTGAGTGTGGCCTTGGTTTTAACAGATTCCTTTCATCATGGGGCACGTGAGATTATGCGTGTTTAGACTATCTTCTTATCTGTCCATAAATGAACATAAGAGCTTGGCAATTCTAAATTGTCAAAATATACCTTGCGAGTAGACCTTGCCGCCCAAACTCCAAGTTTGATATGGAGTATGAGTTGTGTGTTGTATTCCTTCTTGATGAGAATACAAATAATAATCCAATTGTGAGAAATGTGGTTATACCATGATGTGCTGCGGCTGTTACCTGCTGCGAAGCATTTGAAAAGCCAGAAAATTCGGGAACCGAATTGAGTTGAGTGAGATCTTCTCTAATGTGCAGCCAGTCTTCGCCATTGAATTGAAATTTCTTGTCCCGTAAGATTTGAGTAGCCACAGCTATTGTAGGAGGACTTTAAATAATAATCACAGATGAGATTTTCCATGTGGGATCCAATAGTGGTGAGTTTTGAGAAAGAATTATTCAGTTGTGATTATTCCTTTCTTGAGCGGCAATATTATTCTGATATGTATTTAATTGGAGTAAACCCGTTATAATCGGAGTGATTTCTTCATACAAATATGAGAATCGACCGCTTAAATTGCTGTTGAATGATGAGAGATTCCTTGAGAAACATCATCGAGTTGAATTGCACTTTTTGGCTGATGGATAGCCGTCCGTCGTGCAAAATCCTGATAACTGCATGGCTCATATATATGAGTGTGCCCATTGATGCAACTCAGCTGATGCTGTTATCCATATTCTTCTGAGGAGGATTGAATCTGTTGCCAGTGGATAATTGCTTCCTTTATTCTTCACCAGCTGAAGAAAAGTGGAGATATCCAAGTAAAATTGCCAATGTTCCAGATGTGAATTTTACCATAAGGAATTCGTGAGTTGGTCTGATTCATGTCGAATCCGAATCTATGTGAATACTGCCATGATGTAATGTAAGTTCCATAATGCCACGTGGTTTGAGGTTAAGTTCGATGATATGACAAAAATCGTTAGTGTAAAAAAAAACATCCATAAGTTCAGGCTGCCAAAATATGTGATAAGTCAATAGTGTTTTTCCTTTCCATAAATCCAAATAAAGTGTTTACGAAGTTCTGATTATATTGTAGATGAGACTTGGCATATGATAAGCAGTGATCCTAACCTCAAATTCCAATAACTAATAGATGAGCGGTGACATAGAGCGTTGAGTATTCTAATACCATCCTTTTAGGCAAATCATAATTATGATATTGAATAGATAAATGATCCGAGTTTCTGAGATGTTACCGATGTGTCATATGAATTCATCACGATTAATTAACTGAGTGTTGCAGCTGAGTTGACCTTGAATGTGAATGATTGCACCGAAATTCAATTGTTGAGTATTTTTTATCCAAATAATAAATCTTGAGTGAAAATTCCTTGGTCTTGCATTGCATCTATATTTAATATGCAGTTATTAATGCATAATCCAAAATCTGAAGCACGGCATAATTGTAAAATGATTAGGAAGAGTGTAATTGCATCTCTCCATCTTGATGCATTTTCCGTTGAGATGTTCTTGTAGAATTCCTGTGAGACATGTTGCTGAGTTAACTGATAAGGCAGCACTGAAGTCGATGGTGAGAATCGCATCCATGAGTCTGTCAGTTTCCTTGGCCATATCATCCTCAGTCATGATCCAATGCATGTGAACAGTTTAATCATAAGTAAAGTTTATATTGATGTGGGAATCTGTCGATCTTTCCGAGGCAGCAGGTGCAAGAAATGAAAACCCTTACAACGTGCGTAGGCTTTTTTGACGTTTCGGTGAGCAATATGACCCTCATCAGAAACTTTAATAAAAATATAATAATATAATTTTAGAATTTACAATTTCAAGAAACATAAAAAATGATTTGTCAATATTATAATATTTACCAAAGTTAGTTTTCTCACAATGTAATTGTAGTCGATTTTCTTCCACACCGCTTGACTGCGAGAAGGAGAATTTGAACAGTTCCTCTTACATTGGTTCAGAACTCGTTCTTTTAAGCTGTTAATATTCATTCAGTTTACATAGAAAATGCTAGAGAACTTATTTCCGAAATCAATGTTTACAAACAATAGGCTGCGTGTCAGGTGTGTATGCTGTTTTGATTTTATAGGTATGAGTGTGTGTCGTTATTTTCTTTTACATGTCTGTAATAGATGTGTGTATATGAGGCGTTTCGCCTCAACTCTCCCAGCGCCGCGCGCGAGCGTCAAATCATGCTATTTTCAAGTCGTGTTTACGATATCAATATGCATTTCAAAAAATTATGTGATAAGCGTTTCCAACGTATTT
>JAPYZO010014957.1:0-12621 GCA_030522905.1 Torymus flavipes
CATGCGCATAAAATAAAGCAAAAATAATATCGAACGCATTTTATCATCAGCGCTGAAAATACATGTGGATGTTATTTTAATCACTGAAATGTAATATTTAAATAATCAAAATCTCGTATCATTAAAAACGTTAATCTGCATTGATTAATGAAACTGGTATCAAAGTTTTTAATAAATGTTTAATATAATTTATCAAATAAAATATTTTAATGCCTCGAATCGCTACGTATAATTCTATATTTTAATATACTTTCGTAAAATTTTTTGAGACTTATTATAGCCAATCCTGCTGTTTATTTTCATTTTCATCTTCATAAAAAGCACGATAAACAACCGAAAAATTGCAGTATTAATCAGCATATTTCATCGAGAGCAAAAATTAGAATAAAGATATATTATATAAGAAAATCCACAATACTTTTAACTATAGGTAAGTATTTTTTTTCAATTAATTTATTGGTATGCCATTATAGCCTGTAGTGCGTGAAACTATAGACTGGATGTAAAATCATCAACGTAAACTAGAAAGAAAGTCTTGCAATCCATATGAATGTGCATAAATTATTTGAAAAAAAAGACATTTTACAATCAGGCGCACAAAATTGCACAAAATAGAGCTATATATATAATATAAAAATTCACCGATCATGCCGACGGGAAAGTGTGGACTGGGTTGAAGAGTCTCAATGACGCTCTGCGTCACGACCCACACGTAATTCTCGCCGGTGATCTTGAGCTCCTGTGCTGCCCTCAGTATATTATTCGCCTCCTCCCTCGTCGAGTACAGCAGCATGACGCGCGACTCGCTGTTGATCAGGTCCATCAGATCCTGGGGCTCGGTCCACAGCACCGCGTTCAGCAGCGTGAACTTGAATCGCTCCTGGGTCTCGCTGATGCGCTCGCGCACCGCCTGGACGAAGTCGTCGTGGCCAGCGATCTGGGACGTGACCACGCTGAACTGATGCCACTTGTAGCGCTCGAGGATGCTGAGCATGGCTGCTGTCTGATGCTCGATCGACGGGGCCAGTTGCAGGTGCAGGCTACTCTGAGACGTGCGCTAATCGTCAACGTCGGCATAGCAGGCGGATTAGACGGTTTTGGATTATGCACTCGTCGGGCTTTTGTATGTCATTTGATTTTTTTTTGATTCATTGATTTAACATTGAGATTTTACAAGAGAAAGAGAGAATCGCAAGATGCTTTCGAGTTTTACGGTATTATGTGGTTACGAGTTTGTGTGGATATGTGGTGTGCGGATTGTTTGAGTGAGAGTGAAGAAATTATAAGAAAAGTTCTGGTAAAAGGTATATGAATAAATTGGAAGCAATTAATAGATCTTTTGAATTTGAAAAGAAAATAATTTAAAGTTTAATTTACTGTTCAATCCCATAATATAAAAATGCGTACTCTGTAAAATGTATTTAAAAATACGTTTAAGAAGTTGTACGAAATTACAAAAAAAAAAAAAAAAAAAAAAAAAATTAATTTGTTATGACAGAATTTGACTGTACAGTGTGAGATAAACAATGTCTATTCAAGAATACTTAATATCACGTACATTCGTCTAAAGCAAGCATTTTATTATTGATTTTTAACATCTTCGTTGTGAAAGAAGACTTGAATTTTATTTTTTTTAAGTTTTTAATTTTTATAAAACATACTTATAATACGTATGTAACATCTAAAACATGCAATATTTTTAAAATGTTAATTTTTATAAAGTTCGTTATAAAAGAAAGTATCATTTATTAATGTATTATATTAATTCTTTTGAAAGTCAGCATCCTCATGGACATGAGAGACTTTGGATCATTAAAAAACTTTTTGTAAAACCAAAGTTGTTCGTACATTTCCGTACATTTAAAGTTATACCCAAATTACTTATTTGAACTTCTACGTGGTTGCACCTTTCATAACTTATCAAAATATTCAACTGAAGAAAAGTAATATAATTATTAAATAATATAGGTACAATGGGCAGGTGATGTAAAAAAAACTAAAATATCAGGTGATCAAAAAATCTACAATTAAAATTGGACAAAAACTGTAACCTTACCACAAAAGGATTATTTCTATCCAATAAATGCAGACTTCCTTTTCAAAGTTTAAAAACAGTTATTATATTATAATTTCGACATTAATTAACATACATATATCCTTCAAGTGCATATACATCAACATTTAGGTAAATACGCATTATACTTACCAGATTAAAGCTACTGTATAATAAATTATTCAATAAAGGAGCTTTACATATATTATATTATCGATAATACGCTCTGGCAGAAATTAATCATTTATATAGAGTCCATAATGCAATTTCTATACACACATCATTAATAGTAATTATCCTGAATTCGGGACTTAAAATAGCCTCATATTAATTATATTGTTAAATGCGAAATGATAATTTTCTCATCAAGAAAATACCTTGATTATAACGAGCAATATTCTTCATAGATCTTTATATAAAACTTTGAGAGAATCAAGAAATTCCCGGAATGCTCGAGGATGTATATGTACAAAGTTTAAAAGCTGACCAGTTAAACATTCGCGAGGAAAATCCTTTGAGCAGACTATAGGTATTAAGTTTTCAGATAAAGAGAGAGAGAGAGAGAGAGAGAGAGAGAGAGAGAGAGAGAGAGAGAGCCAAAGTTTTATAGAACCATGTAAATTATCCCAAGAATTTCAAATTAAATCTTCTTTGACGATTTTGCTGTTTCATGTGAATAGTTTACATTTGTATTCAAAGGACTTTTATCAGAAATTCGTATTCTTGTTCTTTGTTTATTATAGAAACACGTCAAAGGATGTATAACCAAAGAGAAAGAATTTCGATTTATAACTTTGAAAAATACTTGCGATATGAGAAAAAGTAACAAATGTTTAACTGATTATATAATAACTCTATCACGTTTGATGTATGTGTACAAAATTTGCTATACCAATTTGATATAGCCTCCGAAATATCAGCAAACCAGACAACTCCATTTCCGCCAGAAGCATAAAACCACGCATAGATACATACACACACGACATCTATATAGAGAGAAGACAGCGACGACGAAAAAAAAAAAGAAGAGAGTATAACAACCTCTACACACGCTCATTCCCAACCAGCTACACACGCGCGCACCCAAACACATCAGACTTACTCGCTCGAGGCCGGAGTTATCAGCGTTCCAGGCGATGACGGGTATGCCGAGATAGCCCGCCAGCTGGAGGAAGTACTGGGCCGAGGCGGTGCTGCGCCCGTACTGCTCGTAATTCATCAGGTAGAGGATGGCCGACACGTTGAGCGACAGGAACTCGTGGCACAGCGAGTTCAGTATGTCTGTATGTAACCACGTATAAAGGTGTAGAGAGACAGTAGAGCACATAGGATGAAAACAAACGGTCGAAGAGCGAGAGTGGGTATGTATCTTTCCATTCATTATCAAGTTTCTAGCAGCTCTTTTTACGGCCCGCGCGGTTGCGAAAAGGGATATATAGAGCAGAGTTCCAAGTTCGTGCTCTTTCGGGATTACAGAGGGGGGATGAAGAAGGAGCTAAATTTGGATTTGCGCGCTGGCGTTCGGTGCCGCAGTCGAGAAGCGAATTTCGGGGGCTTGTTGTAGATAAGAGAGGAGTCGTAATTGTAAAGGGAAGATGTTGAAAAGGGGCTGAATTGAAGGTGTTGGGGAGCGTCTTTTTATGCCTGCGGCTTTTCTGTGGTTTTTCTGTAAAAGTAATTTTATTCCATAGAGCTTTTGTTTAATATACGTATTATAAAATAAAATTTTTAAAATAACGCATTGTAAAATTTTTTTTTCAATTAGAAAGCTTTGAATTTTGCGAAAATATTTTTTTTGTAATTAAAAAATTCAGATACAAGCCGAGCGTTTATAAATTTAATTTAAAAAGGTTAATTGAAGTTAATTAAAGCTTCAAGTGACGATCGGTGTAAAGAAATATCTTTGAAAGTGGTATTTTTTTTTACACAACAATGATACAATGACAACTTTTGAATTTTATTGCAGAATTTCAAATGTAATGAGATATTTTTTACATTTTGCATAAAATGCGGCTGCGAAATATATCAAGTTATATTTTGAAAAGTAAATAAACGATGAGCATTGTAAATTCTCTTTGTTATACTTAGGGAATCAACTGAAATTCTCGAAAATCCTACACAGGCATTTCACGTTACATGTGCCACACATCAGCATTATTTTACGGTGGAGTAAAATCAATTTTACGTTTGAAATATTGACTGTGCATATACTTGGAATATTAAACATCGCAAAGGGATGACGAAGGCCCCGCGTTAAGCCTCGTTTCCCAAGTTTCAAATGTACATTTTATTCAGTCCGTTCGCGTCGAAAGAATGGCGTAGCAGTGCGCGTATTCCGCGGGAATCTAAAAAAGTTTTTATCCGCTTATACACAGAGAAAGCGAAGTTCGTAGCGCTTTCACCGCCGCAGGAATGATAAATATAACGAGGCCTGAATCATTCTGAAATTGTTCTTTCTCCCGGCTTCTTCTTCTTTCGATCTTATACCCTCTCTCTCGGCCAACTCTTCAAATGAAGTTTATATAGTGTAGAAGATACGATGTGTAAGTACTATTACTACTACTTACTCATAGGACTGGGTGTGAGCTCCTGCATTGCTACCTTCACGAAGATGTCGTAGTGCTGGAAGAGGCTGAGGTTCGGCCTCTTGGTGCTCTTCTGGAGGGCGGTGACGACGCGGCTCACTGCGCGCGTGTACTCGCGGTAACCGAACGACTTGTACGGCACTGCCAGGCCGACCTGTTGGTTGCAAAATTCAAATGTGTTTTTTATTGGTATGCTGTTTTGTCAGATATTATTCTTAGTTGTGTTGTATATGAATATCAACAGGCGAACGAATGATATGTATATGAAATTTTACACAAATGCACGTGAAATGGGGGGTATATATAGTCTTTTATCGAAAAAAAGTACGATTTTTGTATTTCTTGTATCTGAAAAAGCGGGAATAAGAGCAAAATGATGAAAATAATCTGGGAGAAAGATTATTAATAATGATTAGATAATATACTTAGATAATTAGTAGATAATTAGATTACTATCAGTCGATCCAACGAAATGAATTAACTACAAAACATATATCTTTTTGTCACATTACCATTTTTATAATTCCGGCATTAATAAATTGATGAATCTCGTTTGAATTGTTATTTGCATTACGAGACATAAATTACAAAACAAACGCCATCATCGACGTTACGCCGTTACGCGTCGCGCTGCAGATTAACAAATCGCAACGGGGCAATATACAACCTTCATCGGCCATAATACGGTAACAATTAAAAGCCGCAATGAAATTATTAGTTTGCAGTGCGTCGGTAAATAAGCCATATAATTAGCGCACATCAAATACACACTGAATACTGACAGCCCATCCAGCCCAGCGCTCATATGTATTCTCCCTACGCAATAACAGCATAAAATTCAGCTGACGCAAAGAAAAATAAACGTTATTTTCACTTACTATAAAGCGAACCAATCAACATCCGAAACAATACTTCGTTTTCTCCGTATAAGCCTTCGATCCGCTATATATATATTCACCTCGCGCGCCTAGAATTCATCGGGAGAGAAATCAAGTCGCCCTCGCTTGCTCTCTCTCTCTCTCTAAACAAAATCACCCCCGATGAAAATACCCCATTTCCGTCACACTCCCGCGCGTACACACACACACACACACACTTCCGCCGCGGGCGTTCGCGTTTCAGGGCACGTATCATTTATTCACACGGCCGATAAAAGCCACCGGCGTCGTCGCCTTCGGAGGGAAAAAGCTATACACGGCGGCGACGGGCGACGTTAATGGAGGCCACTGGAATGCAGCATATAGCGCAGGAAGCCAGAGAGTATACTTAAAGTTTTCGCAGCTTTGGAAAATTTCGAGCATTCTTAGGCAAGTTTCCACGACGCTCGCAGCGTTGACAGTTTGAGGCTGAAGTTCAGCTGCCATCACCGCAGGAATATAGTTGCACGTGCGCGCGAATGGGGATGAATGGAGCTTGTTATCGCGAGTTCAGAGGAGCGAAAGTTATTTTTGAGAGAAATTGAATATTCGGGTGAGTTTGCGGCGAGAGGCTGTGTGTGTGATATATTATAAAACGATGATGGCAGATGCTCGTCGGTTCTCGACGCTCGAGCTGTGACACGGTTTCTTCGTCGAGGTTTTCGTGGTGATGGTGTTGTCGGCGCTTGTTATTACAAAGAAAATGAAGTTTTGTAGAGTAATATTTGTTGGGGGCGGTGAGGAAAAAAATCGTGATGTATTTGTGTATATTGATTGAACAATGACGTTGATTTTTATATAGAAATTGCTATACATATGCTTATTAGTATATTTTGGCCAAAGTAAATGGTGCTTGCATATTTTATAATACCTTTACATTACTATACCTTATTAAATGTAAATATTATACTACAGTAACCTCAAAATCACAACTCTGATTCGATTTTTCGTCGCTCGTGGTATAAAATATGGTTCGAGACTAGGTATAGCATGTAAGTAGATTATTCACTTTATATGACTTTTCGCTCTCGCTTTGAACAACGTCACATGAGATAAATAATCTACTTCGTGCCGAAAAGTACTATTATTCTGTCCAATGGAATTTTTAATGAAATTTTAACTGACTTATTTATTGCAAACGTGGTGTATAATAATTTTGTTCTAAAATTAATTAATTTAATTTTTATAAAATATTTTCCGCACATTCTTGTGCTGCGCTATTTTCTCGTTAATGAGTTTCTTGGCAATAAAAAATACAAAAATCACGTTTATTTCCCTATAGGAAAATGTCTCTTTTATTTATCACATACTATAATTAAAGAACCTATTATACTTCCATCAATAAGATTTTCGCATCCATCGGGAATCAACGCGCGCCATTCTTCGCTGCATCTAATAAACTTTTTACACGCCAACCATTATGAAAATCGATATATCGGGACAATTAATGAAATTATAAGAGGAAGTTTTTCCCCCTCCTACGTATATCGTACGATATGATATGGCTTTTAACTTTCGCTCACCGGCTCACATCACGTATACGTATATACATGTATACATTACTGATAAAGCCAATGCTTTTAAAAATTATACGCGCCTTTGGGGAGATTAAACGCGTCTCTCGATTCTCGCAGACGAGGATTAGCCTGCGAGGATTTAAAACGTAATTTCGTAATAGCATGCAGTCGACTAATGCGTTAATATGCGATGTGTGCAGGATACAAAGGGGTTTATTCATATCATAGAAAAAAGTCGTTAAGAATATGGGTTCTCTGCTTTGTTTAGTAAATGGAATATTTTTCAAATAGCGGTGACTGAATAATCTTTTTGAGGTTTCCCGTCACTTTGTAACTGACAATACAAAAATGCTCTCCATCAATGCACTTGTGGGTATAATAAATGATGACGTCATTTTATAATAATATTAATTAATTATTAAAATAAATTTATTCATGCAAATGGAAATCATCATATTGTACATTATAATTTCCACATTAATATATAATTACACAAAATAAAATTATCGTACCGCAACCATCACGAATGTACAATTTTTCTCTGTATTTTTCTAATTAAAGCAGCGTTTCGCATTAACAAATCTTGAACAATATACCCCTATACCACGATCCCTTCGCAATTCCACGACGGGTTTAGCACTGCCCAATTAGATACCTCAACACTTGGGAAAACTATACATTTCTCATCACATACATCCTCACGCGCACATTGTCGCTCGAGAACAATCAGCGTGGCCCTAAAAATACTATATACGTCTACGGCTAATCCCGCATCACTCCGCGCCTCTCGCACACACCGTGCAATACCTACATCGCGCGAGAGTCCTCTGATATACGTGGAAATCACGTTCGCGCGAATCCCGCTTTGTTCCGCTCGCGGATTATATAATTACGAATGGAATGCTGCACATTCCGAGTCAATGGGATGACCGAGATTTGGTGTGTACGCCGAGGGGATTCGCGAAAAAGTTAGTTTTCGGAGAATGTACATATACTTGATTTGTAGATAGATTTGGTGAATGTGGGACGGTTTTTAGGATGCGAAGGGTTGTGAGAGATTCAGTGTTTTCTTGCGAGGATTCAATAAATTAAGGACAGTAGCGGACGAGGAATATCGATGTAGTTAATAGGTGGTCGGTTTTTATTGATTAAAAGGTTCGCGTGCGAAGATGTTACGAAGCGTTTGACGAAAGATTATTTAAAAATTGCCGTTTTATTATCGTACTGTATCGGATGGGGATTATAAAGAATATATTTATCTCGTTTAAAATGATTAGAAGTAGTAAATTAAAGAAAGCCCGTTTAATTTACATCGCGAATGGTTCTTTAATTCCAATCGTCTGTATTATACCCCATCGTATATAATCTTCTTCCAGCGACAAATCGCGCAAAAACAAATCAACCCCGAAACGACAAAAAACCACTCGAACTATACGCTTCGCGCGCAATCGATTATATAATATCGTCTTACTTTCCTTTGCGTCGCGCGAAAATCCATTCGTCACTCTAAACCTCGTCGTGTTTTAATATCCCTGCACAAGCGAGCGAGATCTCTCTTCTTCCTCTTCACTGAACGAAGTGCAGCGGCGCAAGGACTAGGTATATACTTACTCCGCTTTCGCGAGAGAAAATCCGAGTAGCCTCGAGTTTTACAAGACGCGCGCGTTCCCGTATATAGAGGGCGAGTTTTATATAACTATACACATGTGCGCTCGTATATAAGTAAGAGCGCACGGGCGCGAATAAAGTTCCGCACTGTCTTTTTCATTTCCAGGAGAAGATCGCGAAGCGCACTACACATTTGCCACGTGCGAATACAGCAGTATAGCGCGGTACCTCGAACGTGTCTAGTTTTTCAAGGCAATGTTGAACGCGCCCTTTGTCTCGCCCAAAGCAAACGATAGATATATTCGCACGTATGTATAGTATATGTATTATGCATTTGCGTCACGCTGAGTTGGGGAGGTGGAGAGTAGTATGGACAGTCCGAGGTGGCTCTGTGTAAATCGGCACGAGAGATTCACAAGAACCGGCTAAAAATAGAAGCGAGATTTTGGCATAACGGGTTGGGGCGGCGCGGAGGAAATTTCCGGGTTCTGAAATTTTAATTCGGGGTGGCGGGAGGTGTACATCAGAATTACGTCAACCATTATATATACACCCTATCAGGCCAGAGTTTTTTTTCGTTCTCTGGACCATCATGAATATAAAAAAAATATCGTGAACACGAGAATCTGGCGGCAAGCTTTTATAACGACTGTATAAATTTATTTTTTAAAATGCCTTAAAATGCATTTTTACGTGCGTTTGATTACATTTTATTGGATAAAAGATGTTGATTTATACAAAAATTATATGAGTTTAAAGATGAGTTTAAAATACGCTAGTTTCTGTGAATTTGAAAAATGGCCAAAATCCGCATTTTCACAGTATTTGGTTTATTTTATGCTCATCTTTGAACATTTTTTGATGTGGTGAAAAGCAAATGAATGCTCGAATTCACTAGTTTTATTTCCTTTTTTGAAATGCACGCGCGACTCGTCCTGACACAATGATTTATGTATAATGGAGGTTATTTATACACACCGTTTTGTGAATTAAAGTTTCTCGCGAAAAAAGCATGCCACCCAATTTACCATCTTCCTGATTTTTCGTACATTCAAAATTGCCCAAAAAACCAAAACAATCTGGTATGGTAGGCGTGCTTTTCAAAAACTTTTTTTTTATACTGGTATCTAGTTATTTGATGATAATTATTGTAGAATTGCTCATAAAGACATAACATTTTTAACTGTAAAGAGTGTATCATCTACAGTAAATTTGTCACGAATCTCAACGTTTTTCCTATACGGTGAATTTCACTAAACTTTTCTAAAATGTCCTCCTCGAGTATCCCTCTTTTTAATCAAATGGTTTTCATGTCCCCCAACACGACGCGGTACATTCTACAAGTTTTCCGCACACCGGAACCTAAAATTCCCGCGCCACGGGCGTTTATTGCATTTCCACGCGTCACGCAACCTCTTTACGACTCCACACACAGTCTCCACTTATACTCTCGCGCCGAAATTCAAGCGTATACCTACCTCCGTTCTCTCCTCCACCCTTCGAGAGAAAAAAAGGAAACCCTCGCCCATGTTACACCCACAACCACATTGTCAACACGACCGCTAACCCCAACCAAGATGCTCGATCTTTTTTCACTTTACGCTCCTTTAACTCTAACAACCACCTACTCCGTCTGCTCCTCCATCACACCGTAATAAGCTCTAATATATCTGCTTCTCTCCCGCGCTTTCCGGACGATATACAATAAAAGGGAGGCGACGCGGACGCGTGCGCGAATCCGATAAAAGCCATCTCGTCGTCTTTCGCGCGCGCATGCTAATTGGATCGCAGACTGCACCTGAGTGCGATGCGCGCATTATAATGGAGTTTCGCGAGGATTTGCCGCGGCGAATGAAAGAGATATTGGGAGAGAGAGAGAGAGACAGAGGAATGGATTGATGCAAGCGCGCGACGCGTATATAGTGTACGAGGGGGAATGGGGAGGTTGATCCGAGAACCGGCGCGCGTGCAATTTTACCCGGCGGATCTGTATCGATTTCGCGAGGAGCTATATAGACTGTGGTCGGTATGTACACTGCTGCTGCTGCTGCTGCTGCTGCTGCTTCCGATGATAGAGAGGGGGTTGTATAGTGGTTTGCTCGGGGAACGAGAAACGGGGTTTTGCTGGTATATGTGTTACGTGGAAAAGTCTGCGCAGCAATCGTCTGTGGCGGGATGGTTCCAAGCTTTTTGTTAGAGATTTTCTGTCGTTTGTGGAAAAAGTTTGGTGACATTTTCGAAAGTCGTGTATACTTGTGTTCGCGACAGCTGAGTTCGTCCTTGTATCTCGGATATCCCTCCTGAATAATACAAGCAAAGTGTCACGTCGGTAGTGTGGGATCAGTTTTGGATTGTTTTAGTTTCGTGTATAAGTATATACAATAATGGAAATCTTTTAAGAAAAATCTTTATCTTTATATCATCTTTATTATATAAAAAAAATGTACATTATCATGATAATAATGTAGAAATATGCAGAGAATTCATTTCAACAGCGTGTTAAATCAAATTTGTTTTATACACATACTACTTAAAATTCGTGTCAGTTTATAAAGAAAGAATTTTATGAATTTATGTCAGAAAATCATTTCTATATTAGCAGTATTAATTAAAACTTTCATAACATTATTTATACTTTAAATAATATCAGGCGCATGTACAGCAAGTACACATATACAGTAAACTCAGCGGCGAACGTCGACTAAAATTTTCATGTTCACCGTAGACATTATTATATAGTTTATGCATGCAACAAAAATTAATATTCACTCCAAAAATCACAGAATAAAAGTCGAGAATAATATAGTTTTGTCCGACAGACTATATTAAAATTTATGATAAATTTCAAGGTATATTTTATTTAAAAAAAACAAAAACAAAAAATTGTACAAAAATTATAAACTACAAATTTCTAATTTTCATAATAAAGGTTTTATTACTAAAAACTTAACCAGACGCCGCTCAACCGTTATTATATTGCATCCCCGTTCTTGTTCCCTTCACTTTTTAACGCAGTTAATAAAGGCGAACGCTTACTTAAATACCGCGGCGCAGCAACGACCATAGCGTAACCCGGAGCCCAAATCCCACGTGAAGTTTAAGCAACTTCGCCGGCTAACCGCACTTCTAAACTGCAGGGGAATACAGCGCGCACAATGGATGGGGCGCGCATCCTGGAACTCCCGTAATGCAGTTGCGCGCGCGCGCGCGTGACGTTGATGCCCGGCAAAACGCCGCTGTCTGAATGACTTTATCGGTGCGGCTGTATATAAAGCTGAATGAAACGTGTTATGTGAAAATTATTATTAAGGTAAGTGCAGGTTTCAGCTTTTCGAACTTTAATTTTCATTGGTGAAAAAGTACTGATCAATATTTAAAAAGTTATAAAAGACTAACAAAAATTAACTTTTTCAGTGATAATTTTCAATACGGTGCAATATTATTACGTATATGCTCGTAAATTTAAAGATGATAGTATCAAGCATCCCGAGGCAGAAAAAGGTTAAGGGAAAATAACCAAAACAAGTTCATTTTTCTGCTTAACCTTTCAGGGTACAATGTTGTCCTGATCAGAGGATCAAAAAGATTTATTGTATTACAGTTTTTATGTTACGTGGCTATGACAAACGAGTTCTTTTGATGTTTTAGATATAAAACAGCTCTGTTTTTTCCTCCTCCATCAAGTTATTGCTTGCGTTCTTTGTCAAGTATTTTGAAATTTTCAAAATCAATGTTATGATTGGATTTATTATTGTGTAGAATTACGGCAGAGTCTTTTGATTTTTTACGTTCATTCATTTGCGCGATTCCTTTTCGTTTTGTTTGGCCTGTATGTTGGTGAACAATCATTCCACCATTTACTGTCTCGGGAAGATCGATACAATCATCTTTAAATTAATTCACCACCGGGGAATGCCTTCGTAACAATAACACGTTCTAGT
>JAPYZO010014979.1:0-17946 GCA_030522905.1 Torymus flavipes
CAATGTATTAAAAGAAAAGAAAATTCCCATTGTCTATTAGATCAGAAAAAGATTTCCTAATATTATATACATGTTGAAAAAACATTGATAATAAATTTTTATGAACAAATCGATCTCTCATTTACTGCTTGAAACTACTCTTGTAGAGAATATGCAATCTTGTTTTAGGAAACTTACTATATTAATTGATGTTCTATAATTCTTGAAAGTGTCTATGGTTTTGTGAATACCTTTGTGTAAAAAATATTTTTAAATTTATTTTATATTTGCAAACCTTAAGATTCGTAATGAATATAATATTCGCTGAATATAAGAGTATGTACAGGCCCAGAAATTGGAATATAAGGCCGAGAACACGCTGAGCAGGGAGATGGATTTTTTACTCTTACGATGACTTCCGAGTCACGCAGCGAAAAAACTGGGCTTGTACATCTTCTGTAACTGTACATACATACTTTTAGTAATCAAAATAAGATATTTGTCGAATACCTTCGACTTCGCTGCGTGACTCGGAAGTCGTCGTAAGAGTAAAAAATCCATCTTCCTGCTCAGCGAGTAGAAGCGTTCTCGGGCTTATATTCCAATTTCTGGGGCTGTACATTTTTTTATATTAAACACGTATCTTATTTTGATTACTAAAAGTATGTATGTACAGTTACAGAAGATGTACAAGCAAGATTTTTCGTTGCGGGGCCGGAAAGTCGTCGTAAGAGCAAAAAACCCATCTCCCTGCTCAACGAGTAGGGGTGTCATCGGGCTTCTATTTCAATTTCTGGGCCTGTACATATTTTCTTATTAAGCCAATAGATTGGTTTAATAATTATAAGTGTGTACTTACAGTTAAAGAAGATGTACAAGCCCCGTTTTTTCGCTGCGGAGCCGAGAAATCATTAGCCCGTTCTTAATCACGTTGCTCCACTCCAACCATTTACAAACCGACGCCTTCGTTTGCAAAACACATTTTTGTCATTGATAAAGTGATATTTTGGTTTAATTATTACGTAAAAACTCATTGGCTAGATATTTATCGAAGTAAAAATCATTTTCCGGTGATTCTACGTTTTGTCTGAGAACCACTGCTTTTCTCATCTACCTGCCTGCTAACTTCAGCTTCATAGATTCGTATTAATCCAATTCATAAATTAAAACTCTTGCATTACGAAGAAAACTTTTCAGATTATAATTGATTTAATAGAGTGCTTAATTTTTATATACTTTTTGGGGATATAAATAGTGAATTTCTAATTCATCATAAAGTTTATACATGTACTATTAAATTACTCTACTATTAAAGTACTATTATATACTCATAAATGTGAAATTTGGAGTATAAAATATGTAATACTAATGATTCATGCAAAGTTCCAAACTAAAAATAAAAAATATATTCATATATGAATTTAGTAAATTCTAAAAATATTTTAATCGTACAAAAATAAGCAATAGGAAATTATGCCAAATAAATAATTATTTAACCAACTATAGTCGTGCTCCTTTTAACATCAGGTAACATATAGATTAGTGTTTCAGAATAATGTAGTTGGCACACTACCTACTATTGTGGTAATGTGTCAAATTTCTCTCGCGAAAGGAAAGTTTGGTTTCCTTTTTGTGAACTTTATATAGTTTACGAAAAAACGTTAATTGTTTCTCTTTTTATCGCTTTACAATTACAAGAATATACTTTTCATGTCCATGCATTCATGAATTTATTTCTTTTCAATTTTGATGCAAATAACTTTTATGGATTGAACGAAAACCGCTCATCTCGATGAAGCCTTTTGCGTCAACAGATACAATTGTTTCTATTTTTAATTTACACGTGCACTCCGCTCATTGACAAAACACAATTGTTGTCAGAATTGTTTTCGAAATATAGATATTAATCTTTTAATTTAGTTTATTTCTATTACATTTTTATTACAGTATACCAAAACAATTCATGCCGTTTATTTATTTGAAATGTATCCAATCTATTAAATGTCCGTCATATTCATTTACTTGATCATGAAGTTTAGACGAGTAGGCTTAACCAATTAAAAAAATTTTAATAATTTTGTTTATTTTTCACAGTTGCAATCATCTATTTATCGCTGCACGAATAGATTTCTTCACCGCTATTCCACTTTTTGTCACTTCATTTGATTTTACATGCAAATTCCAATACGAGTTTCCGCTCAACAGAACGAACTGTGTTAGATAGAAGACTCATCTGCATTTTTCGATACCGGAAAACTAGTTCCTCATCCGATTCACACAAGCATATTTGTCGGTATTTACAGGTGGTATGAATTCGGCTTTTTTCAGGCAATAATTTATGCCATGACTGTATAGTACCCACAGGGTATTATCTGTTACAGACAATATGCGCGAAGTATTATTTGCTGATGAGACATGCGACCATTGCCTATTTGGTTTTATTTTATTGCATTGGTATACAGCTTTTTTCATAACTCGTCTTCTTTAGTTATTCGTAAGGAAATCTTCAATAACCCTCACCCATAAACTGCAAAAATAAACCTATTAAATTTGAAACCACTTAAATCAAGATTCATCACCAGACACTTTAAAACTGTTTTTCCGAAGCTTCATACTCTCAACCGCGCAAAAGAGAGTCCGAAAAAAAGTTTGCGACGCACAGCAGCTGCATAAAAATTCAGCGTCGTCGAATAGTTTTTGAACTTTGATTTGTGGAAGCCGAAATAGCTGGCTTCTATTTTCGGATATCTCTCTCTCTCCCCCTCTCTCTCTCTCTCTCTCTCTCTCCTCCCGCATTCTCTCTGTACGAAACTTTTTTTTCTCTTCCCGCGCGCATCGCCGCTAAGAGCCAAGTGCGCGCGGCTGCAAGCGAGAATATTTTCCAATTTCTCTTTCGCGAACAAAGCTATGCCTTGCTCTTTCCTCAAAGTCCGGCGGCGAAGTTGTTTCGTACATTTTTTGCCTGTCGCCGCGGTCACCATTTCCGTCGTTTTTGCGAGACTTCGATGTAATTTATGATGGAGGCTGGTATCTAGCGCGTACGTGTGTGTGCGGAGAAGAAGAGTCGGGAAGATCGCTGAGAAAAGCTTAATGTTGTAATAACGTTACAGTTGGTTGTGCGCTATTAAGCGTTTAAACAAGAATCAACGTAGAGTAATTGTAATGTGAGTCTTCATTGCTATTTTTTGTTTAGTATTAATAAATAAAGTCTTAAGCTGAGGAATGCGTGAATATTGAATATGAGTACTTGAGAGAATATTAGAAATTTAGATATAACGTCCTCGAATTGATATTCTTTAACATTTGTAGACTCCATTGTTGTCTTCACATTTATTCTCATAATTTCCATTAATTAATTTTATACAATACAAAACTTTTTTTCATTATTAATCATATTTCATTTTACAAAAAAAAAGCTACAATGCCCTGTTCTGCATTCGAAATTCCATTAATCAAAAGCTGCTTTTTTGCAAATAAATAAAATAAAACTTTCAATTCACATAAATGAACTTTTACTGAAAAATTGCATGTCATCAATCTATATTGCCGTCCATCAAGACTCGCCTGATACGTGTACATTCTGTTTTTGTGCGAACTGAATGTGTAGAATAGAACCGGCGGAGTTTAAGAACATGCGCATGGAAATTTCATTTTTTTTGTAACAATTTTTTAGCAGTACTATCTTCGTCATTCCTCGAAGTAAAACTACGTCGTAAAACTTTAGAATACGTAACAAAAATCTGAAAATAATCTTCAATTTATTAGAATTTATCGTTGAATTGAGGTGTATTGTGGAAATAAAATAAACTCCCCAACACTTTAATTTCTTGCTCCATTACTGTTAATTAATTAAATGAACAAACGATTTTGAATCTCGACTTTAATACAGATAAATTGGGACTTCCAAAATCTTCTACAAGTAGTTCCAAAACCACTCATTAAAATAGTAATACTTAATTTGAAAAATAATTTTTTAATTCCATCCAAACTGGATACCTGTAAAAAATAATCTAATTATACCACTGCTGATTTACATCAAGGAACACCGTTTTATTTACTAAACTTAACTCCGACCATCAACTTCATATCCAGCCGCACATCCTATCTTGTATGCCGATGCTCATCACTCTGCAACATTTCACTCGGCGTCAGCTAACACCTATGAGTTATATACGACGTCGTCACCGTCGACGGCACATCCCACTCGTAGCATCTTTTTCGGGCTATATTTCGGCATCAACCGACGGCCGCCGCCCGCGATTTGAATTGATGATGCAAAGCTTGCCTTGACCCACTGGCCAATCCCGGCACGCGCCTTTTTTACGTCGTTATAACTCTCTCCTCTAAACTTACTCTCGTGTGCGCGCATCACACACACAGACACACACACACACCTCGTGTGTTTGTTTTCGCGCGCGGCCACTCGAGCGCATCACTGCCGGCGTATGATGATAATTTATTCTTTGGCTGTGGGAATTCGCGAATATAGAGATAAATATAGTCGGGGGGGGGGGAGGGTATTATTTTGTGGATCCAAAATAGATCGCCGGGGTTAGGTCGTTTGTAATTATTATTATAGATGGCCCTGGGTGCGAAATCGGGCTGGTTCAGTTTAATTTGAGATATGAGTGGGCGATGATCATGGTTTTGATTCGACTTTAACTCTGTAACGGTCGGTGGGAAGTGTACTTCCCTTTTCTACATTTTTTTTCATGTAACTTAAGGCTATAATATCGTACCAGCATGAAATAAACTTTTATATATTATCTATGCGTTTCATTAAATAGTTCCGAAAAAGTTCCTTTTTCACTAAAAATAAGTTCTAGAAGTCTCTTGGATATTAATCAACTTCTGAACCATGGTTATAGGTTCCTGAAATGATTTCTAATTTTAAATTTTATGTAGAATACGGTAGTATTTTTTTCATTTTTATATTTCGAATTTTTGGAATTCACAATCGCTATATTGGATCCGCCATCTTGAATTTTTGCTTTTTATTCTGACCTCGGATTCGTAATCAGCGATCCCAAAATCATATAAATATAATGAGATCTTTTCAATATAATTGGCAGAAAAAAATGTGCACGTGACAGAGTTTTAGTATGTAGAGAATTTCAGTTTTTAATATTCCGCACGCATATTATCTTTCCGAAATGCACGAGTCTTAAAAGAATTTTATTAAAGACATTCATAAATTTTCTTTTAAATTTTAGTTTTTATAAGCATTTTATGGATAATATAAGGTTATTAAGTAACAAATGATACTTGAATACAAATAGTACAAACTAAATAATATATCCTAAATGGGTATGATATTAACGGAAATATTCAAATGGATTTTCGGAATAACTGACATAATGAATATGCATTGTCCAAAATTTCTACCCCAAGAAATTACATTTCTATAGAGTGCAACTTTAATCAAATTAAGTCTTCCGAATGTATACACAAATGAATAAGATGAATAACATTTGGATCTTGTAATCCCTTTTATTATAACATGCTATTAGAAATCCAATTTTCGAAGGTAAAAAATGATATTAAAAACTAAAATTCTATTAAATATAATATTCATTAATAATATCATTAATATTATTAATGAACCAATATTTTTAATTGATATTTGCCTCACTTTGTTCATATTAGATATTGCAGCTTGATGCTTGTCAAATCACATTTTGTATGAAATATGGACCTTGTTATCCTGCTATCCACTTTCATCAAATTATGTAACCAAAATATAATTAACTCTAAAACTCAATACATCGATTAGGTTGAAAATAAGCTTTTTAAAAATCGTAATTAAATTATTTCTAACGCAAATAAATAAAGTCTGGAATATAATTCATTAGTTTAATAATTCATAATTCTATTTATAAAAATATGCTGTATATAGGTGATTCTAGAACATTATAAATTTACAAAAGTAAACAGATTGTTTGTCACTACATACTGGTGTGTGATTAAGTAGCGCCTGCAAATCTCGAGCTACTGCGTTTAGAACTATGTATATGCGTTTAGTTCAGAAAATTGTAAAACCAAATCTCAAGAGTATACACACGACTTAACTGAAGTTAATCTATATATAGGCACAATTACGAAGCAATCCCTTTATAACATTATTCGTTACGTATCAAATAATATATTTTACTTTTGAAGAATAGTATTTTAATAATATATAATATTCTATATGAGAGCTAACCTGAGACTGAAACAGGCTTTAAAAAATTATTATGATCAACAGCTTATAAATTATTAAATTAAGGCAAAATAATTATTTTACATATCATTTGAACAACATGTTTAATTGTCTGCAGTTTCCATTAAAAGCCTTTCTTCTTTAATTCGTGTTCGAACTACTACTTGGAAATCAGATAGCTCGGCACTCTTAATGGAAGCGATGCGTCGGAACTTTCATCAAACCTTTGTAACACTACTACTATAAGCCAGGCACTAAGGGTTATACTTATACAGGTAAAATTTTATCGATACCTAGATTTCCTTTTTCTCGGACGTCGCTAAATAAGGTGTACTCGAAAACAGCTTTTGAAATGTCATCGATTTCCAATAGAGTTTCCGCATATCGACTTACTATCATATCTGCAAGACTGTTTGACGTTTGGTACTGTAATAAGATCGGCGTCAGCTCCTCATTTTAAAAGTAACGTCTTCATTTTAAAGAAATTCAAAACTTTTAATATATTTTAATATAATTATTATGTCAAAAAGATAACTTTGAAAAAAATACTTATTTTTTTTTTAATTTTAAGGGTATTACATAATTAAACTGATCTAAATTTTTAATGACCAGGCAATTTCGAAAAATTTTCTTCAAAATGGATAATATTTGGAATAAACGTAGCAAAGTCATGAAGTGTTCATGTGGAATTTAAAAAATTATTATGAAACTAATTAGATCCATTTTAATAAGGAATGCCCGGGGAATTATTTAATTGTTCAGCATTGAATGCACAGCGCAATTTAAAGTGTTGATGGTAAGAATTTTACACAGTCTAATAAACGTTTAAAAAATTTTTTCAGTTAATATGATAACGCTTCCACTTCACGCCAGCGTTATTCTGCTTCATTAAAGATTCAATTCAGCATTTCAGTCGTTGTTTGGAAAGAAAAAAATTAAAATTTTGTTTTTTTATCATTCTAAAGAATAACTAATGGCATTGTAAGGTACGTTGAAAGAAAATATTTACATTTTTTATTTATTCAGACATTTTTTAAAGCACCATAAAAAATTCCAATAAAACTTATCATTTAATTAATACTAGAATATCTTGAAATATTATTATAATAAATCTCAAGTAATTTTAAATATTCATTAGACTAAAACAATCTTCTTAGTACAAGAAACATTTATAAGAAGTTTAACTCCACAATTTTTCAAAATAACAAAATTTACCATGATTTATAATTTCCTAGAAAGTAATTCGACATTAAAGCACCATAAAAATCATTTTATTTCGTAATACCGATCAAAACGAAATTTCCTCGTAAACTGTATTCCTTAGTAACTTTTCGACATAATCTTCCTGACCGCTTATCATCGACCCTCTCTCTCCCTTTCTCCCTCTCTCTCGTTCTTGCTTTTATACTTACTAGGTACTTACGTTTAATCCGTATAAACAAAAGCAGTAGTAGTAGCGTCAGTGGCGTTCCATAATTTAACGATTGCTCCGTGGCGATGGCACACGCATACACCTATACGTCTATATAGCAGAGCGGCGGAGGAGGGAAATTTACTCGGCTATAAATACATTTCTCCGACAATATTTTTTCAAGCACAATTACAGCCGGGCTGTGGCGTCGGCAGTGGCGCATTAGCGCCGGTAAAAACTCTCACGAGGCCGTCGTCGCGAGGATTGCACTTTTAGACGCGCTCGCGCGCGGAAAAGTGTTTGCTGTAACAACTGCTGGGGCCGTCGTCGGCTGAGTTTTTCCTCCACCGTCGGAAACGGGGGATCGAAACTGAATTCGGAGCAGTTGCGGTGGCGGGTGTTTTTGAGCTTTTGCGGAGGTGTAAGTGGGAGAAAAGGTTTTGTGAGAAAGCAGAATTTGTTTGTGGAACATGATTATAGGATTTCGAAAGATTAATTTTCTATACTTACGACATTTTAGTTAAAAATATCTATAAGTTAATTCGTAGCCTTTTCCAATATACCAATTAAAATATAGAAAAAAAGTTTTGTGATATTTCATTAAAAGGAAAATCCAGCAAATAACATAGTTATGTTCAGTTAGATCTAAAATCATAAATCTCAATAATATCACAATAAAGACATCGGTCATTTAATAAAAAATATAACCCAGCAAATCGTGTGAATATGTAATGAATGCATCTTCTAAATTTAGAACACATCCTCCTGTCTGGAATCGATTGTTCTTAAAAATATTCACATCACAATGGACAATGTCGCGTGCAAAATTTATAAATAACATTGGTTCCCTATAAGGATTTCTTATCATCTCGAAAATTACAAATAAAATCAAACAACAGATACGTTATAAGAAAGTACAGATTCTCGATTTTTCTATCCTTTGCTATACGAGTAACTTTAGCACTGTACATTACAACATATTATGAAAATCGTTTATATTTATAAATCATACGTCTGTTAATAACGCGAAAATTATTAAACTACATAGTTAAAGAAGTAGATTAATTAAACATGTGCTGCTACGTACATGTTTGTTAAGCTGCTGCTATAACCGCACATTGCGAAATGGCTAATATACTTATTACACGACATCGAAAGGTGGGCCAGCGTCTGCGTGACATGACTGCTTCATATTTCGTCGTCATTCTTAACCAGGTAACTCGCCATTCAGACGAGTCCAGACGACATTCGGCCTCGAGGGAAATCCTAAAAAACATAAGCATATTATTTTTGGAACTCAAAGAGGCCGTGTAATTTGATAAAAAAATTTAATTTATCCGGATCCAGCGAGATAAGAGATGAGTTCTTATGTTGTTACAGATTTGCATCCCAAATAGATACTGTTTCAGTGTACTTTAAAATTCATTATCTTACCACGGTACGATAATTCAATACTTGGAACTGCTCGAAAAATTGGCCTGTTTTCAATTAGCAGAAAAGGCAAATATATACTCTGCAGATAACCATTTCGCTTCGCCGCGAGCTCGAAGAATGGTATACGCAGTTCTTGAAAATTCGCTTCGAAAAACATTCAAACGGACGCATACGTGTTGCCTCTTTTTATCTGCTCACGTTCAAGCGCACTATCCTCACAAAATCGCTGCAAAGCGATCAGCTTATAGCGACGGAAACAGGATTGCCCGTGCGCGTCTTTTCCTTATTATATATACGTGCAGCTCTAGCGAAGCCGCGCATAAGGGTAATAAAAATTGACTTTAGTTTATTAGTATACCGCCATTAGTTTATTAGATTTCTGCGAAACGTGAAAAGCTCTCTCTCTCTCTCTCTCTCTCTCTCTCTCTCTCTCTCTCTCTCTCTCTCTCTCTCTCTCTCTCTCTCTCTCTCGCTCTTTCTCTCTCTCTCGCGAAGTCTTACAAAAACATGATTTTCTACGGTTTCTCGGGGCGTCCCAGTGGTATACTTCGCGCACCAGAGATTTCATAAAATTTTATCCGCTAACGAGCCTAAAATTAACGAGGTAAACGGACGTGCGATGCCTCGCGAGTAAACATCGAGCTTTTGCACCTGTAAGCATATAAGCTTTAAAATACGAATCATTCGTTGGTTCATTGGAAATGCTCTATCAACAAATTTGTTTTTTCTTTTTTTTTTCTTTTTTTTTTCAATTACTTGGATGCAGTTATGAGTGCAATAGTTTGAGGTATCGAAAATTAAACTTAATTTTTATGGCTGGCAGTTTGCACAGATGGTAGATAAGAGCGACGATTAGATAACAGCGGCAAA
This sequence comes from Torymus flavipes, assembly GCA_030522905.1. NCBI lineage: Eukaryota > Metazoa > Arthropoda > Insecta > Hymenoptera > Torymidae > Torymus > Torymus flavipes. The sequence goes on from JAPYZO010014979.1 coordinate 9,894, forward strand.
GCTTACTTAATTGATTCCTCAAAATATGACAGCATGTGTTATTGTGCTCTGTTACAATAGTGATTATGTGCTGTAACGTTTTACTTACAGTAGCGCGGTTTCAGCGACATTCGCCTAGGCGATTAAAGTACTTTCAACCCCGGCAAGCACCATTTCCTCTTTTATGCATTACTCATATTATGTAAATTAATCGTTGACGTAGGCATATTAAATTACTAGAATTTAACATGCGTTTCGAGTTCAAAACGAGTTTATATGAATTTAAACTATTTTTTTTATGAGTAACGTGAAAAATATACATATATAAATTAGACTTAAGTTATACATGAGATTCAACTAATATCATTTGTGATGTATTGTGGAAAAGTTAAAATTGTTGCAATTTTTCATGTAGTTGTATGCTATACGTAAACTGTAGCGTGACTTAAATCTACACTAATTAATCATACTTTAATGATCAGATACACAGTATAGCCTACATTGTAACAAGCTAATGGTTTTGGAGTCCATCTTAATTTGTGAATTCTTATGATTAATTATCATCAAAGGAATTAAGTGCTGAGTTTAAGGGTTTTTTGCGAGATTATTTCTTGTTCCTCTAATGTGAAAGAAAGCTTGTTTTAGTTTGTAAACAAAACTATGATACGCTCTCATACTGAATAAACAATTACATGATACTTAGAAAGATCACGCACTTACATCTAACGTAGTAATTATTTTAACTTAATATGTTATCATAGAGATTGTTCAACCAGTTTATACTACGTGCACTATAACAAGTATGTAGAATAGTTATTGTTATATAAAACTAATTCACTACGATGAACAATATACTTATTCTACTGGTAATAATTTATGTAATATGACTCTTAAAACTTTGTTCGTGGAATTTCTTAAATTTATAAAGTGACATTCTTGCAATTCATTTATTTGTATAGTTTAGAATTAGCAAGTTAAATCTGCAACCTTACATCAAACTTACTCCAAGCCAAGCAAAAGCCTTACTTTGCTGTCACAATTAAGTTCCACCTCACGTATCTTCGTCTCCTATTACTCTGCCATCACCTCGCGCACACCCATCTATATACATCCTCGACTTAAGCTACAAATCGACCGGCTGCGCCTCCCATCCACCTCGGCCAGCAATCATGCTCGCAACTATATATGATATATTCGCAGTTCGCTAAGAGACACTGCACAGCGCTGCGCACGTGCACACGCGGCCTTTGACCGCGAGCGGTGAAAAATAAATAATTAGACAATTCTAAAGCCAGCAGCCAGCTAGCAGCTCTGTCCATAAACCGATGCTCACGCGCGAGCGTTTGATGTGCTAGCTGTTTGCTTGTACGACCGCCACAACCTGTTGCTGGTGCTGCTGTTACCACCGCTCTGTGGTTTCAGCACGTGTGCAAAGGATCGTGTGGATATGGAGAGTGTGCACCGTAGGCTGGCTTTTTTTGGTTGGGAGGCCAGGAGGAAAAGTAGGTTTTTTTAGGGGTGCGGTGGGAGGATGGTGCGGTGTTGGGTTATGGAGCAGGGTTGTGTGCTTGTGTGGGTGTGTAGCGGTCGGTTGGTAGAGGATAATCGAAGGAGAACACAGGGGGTAGGTATACGCAGTAGCCGGGTAGGTATTGATTTTTTAGAGCCAGTACAGAAATTCGTCGGGCATTCTTTTACCGTTAGTTTCATTTGTGATGAATGCGATAGCGATATCTGTTTTTAGTTAGTTTTCAGTTTACCGGAATAACCAACGATATTTTTTTTTACAACGAAGCGTAAAATTTCAGGTAAATGCGTGATACAAATTTTCCGGTAAATGAAGTTTAGAATCCAATACCCGATACCCAATATAATTTGAGAAAAAAAAACAAAAAAATGACGAATCTTTCACAGAAAAGTGGATTTTGCTATTGCGGCACATGTTATGCATCCCAAGATACTTACATACACGAAATCTGTTTTCTTCAAACTTGTTTTTCCTGAGTCATATGTCATCAAAAGATGATTTTACGAAATCGTAGTGTAAACTTTTTTGTCGCTACAAAGTTTCCTCTGCGCTAGGAAGTAAAAAGCATTTGCCAAATGAAGTATTGATCACCTTGAGGCATTTATGAAATAAAAAGTGTGTATCGTGTCGCATTTTGAATCTATCGTCCTGAATTACTTTTTAATAAGGGTCTTCATTAAGAGATTTTATGTTAACTTTCAAAGAACCCCGAAATTAATTCCTTAGTTGAAGCCAAGCTCACCAGCAGAAGATTCTTTCAAACTCTACAATTTTTGTTCTTGAAGTTTTTTTTATTAGAGGTAACATTCAAAGTTATTTAGAAAGACAGAAGTACAATAAAAATAAACCTATAAATCAAAATAACTTCTTTCTAACTTTTTACAAATAAATATATATTTATTATATTAACCAAAGCATTAAAAACGTTAAGTAAAGATATATAGTTGGAAAAAAAATACACTTTTACCTTTACGTTTTTATATTGTTTAATAAACATTAGTTTGTTACTTTGTTACTCAGCGGTTTACTTTGTGAACCGCTGACTGTCGCTTAACGTCTTTTTGTGTTTGATAAAAATAACCGGAAATGCCCGCATAAATAAAGCTCGTTATCTTTCGAAGTAATTAGTTTCCATTACACTTAAAATTAACATTTACAGTGTATATACGTACAAAGGCTATCTTTAATTTGCTAATTTCTGAGGACGCTCTAGTTGGATGATACAGCTCTTTTTACTATCTACTGGAAGGAAATTTGCATGAATATCACTTCAATGTTAGTAAATCTAGCTAAGTACTTTGTTGAAGGAAAAGTGATAATGGTATTATCACGTTGATGCAATAATTGTTTTTTTAAATACACGCTTTCCTGAATGAAATTCACTAATGGAAATAATGACGTAATTTCAATTTCCCATGAAGCTTGCGCCTTTTTCTAGGTAGGAATTCATATCATTTACATATTTAGATGTAACTACGAGAAATAGCTACCTCATTAAATATCTATTGGAATGCTAAACGTAGTTTTTGTCGCTCTCTAAGCGAATAAAAATTACGTGTGAATAATTTTCATTGCTACCGTAGCTCGTCTCTTTTACAAGAGCAATACGTACCATTATTAAAGTTCCATTCTTAACTGTGCATAATAAAAGTGAACGCGTGCGAGAACTGCTATTACATTTGTTTTAATATTCACATTCTCCCTCATTTACGGCTTAAAAGTTCTCCGCAAACAATGAGAATTTCTCGCAATCGCTATATGCATGCAGAAAACTTGTCGTTCAAGCTCTAGTATTTAGAAAGTATTCAAGGTACTATCTGAATTTGACAAATATAAAACCAATTTTTATAGCAAAGTATTATTGATACGCTTTTATTTCTAAAACTAGTTTTCGATTTCGTTCGAATCATCTATCTTACGAATTCTTAATTATAAGGATTCATAAGATAGATGAGTATAACAATTACTTCAATTTGAATATACTTCAGCTACATCCTCTTCAAGTTTAATAGTAAGTTCTTGGCAAACTAAATTTGCATTGTAACCACCGCTGGGATTTAGAAGAAAAGGTTTCAAATAATTTAGAAAGAGAGTTAAATTTTGAATTTGAATACAAATTAAATTATACTCTGCAAAGATTTCTTTGAAACTTTTTAGTCTAAGTCTTGCTTCCCGTTTAGATTATCAAAGTTTTTGAAACATTTATTAGCTTTGAAGATGTAAGGAGATTATATGGCAGTATGTATATCGAGCAAGCATGAGAAAAAAGGTTTCTTTAAACTTCTTAAAAGTTTTACTCGTGTTTATTCGTCAAAATCCTTAAGATTTTGATTATAATTAAAACTTTTTGTAAATTTAAAAAACGCTTGTGACAACGATATTCTCAATGTAAATAATTTCTAATTTTGTTAATAAACAGTTCCCTGAGGAGGCTGACAACAATGTGCAGCGAAACGTTGGAACGTTAATATGTGAAGTGGTGTGTTTCATAATTAAAACTAGTTGGTAGATTTTTATCGCTCGACTAAGATGTTTTTGTAAATTTACAACTTTCGACAAAGATACTTGTACATTTAAGTCGTATTATAACTTTAAGACAATGGCTTGTAATAATGTTTCTCCAATAGTTACCTCCATCTTTTTCTTTCTTCTTTCAGAAGTGAATGATTTTGTCGCCGGCAAGGGATAAAGCAGCAGCAGCAGGCGCCCAGCCGAGGCAACGGCTGCAGCTGCCCACGAGTGGTGAAACCTCGAACCGGCGCGGTCACAACGCGTCACGCGGGGGTTGTGGGTCTATGGGGGGCTACGCACCAGCGGGCCCCCAGTCCGAGCCCGACGACGACGACGACGACGACGGACTCCTGTCGGAACGGCGTCTCCACGGCTGCCGTTGCCCAGCAGCAACAGCAGCAGTCCTTGCAACAGCAGCAGCAAATATCTACCAAGCCGATGAAGAGTCCGGCGAGCATCATGAGGCAGTCCAGCCTCACCAAGCTGGGCTCCATAATCAATACCGCCGTCAACAAGCGTGTCGGTGAGTAGAGCGACATCATTTGTGCTTTCGTTTTTTTGTTGTAGAAGAGTTGGATCTTGGTACAAGCCCTATAAGTCCCCTGCAGTTTTAATAATTATATCGATTAGTTTTAATAATGGATACCGATTATGCAGAGTGCAGCGTTATACGTTTTAGATCAATAAATATAGGTACGAGACAAGAGTCTTTAACAAGTATACATGCATAATCCTATTTCTCTGCTACGCTTGAGCTCTAAAGTTACTTACGACAGTCTAAACTTCCTAGAGTATTTAAATAAAGTAATGGTAGTTTAAATTCTGTGGTTCAAATCATAACCTTTAATTAAGTTTTGAAAGGTTGCCCAAAATTAAATTCCATGTTCGCAATTTGATTTCGCAGGCTTTGTTCTAGTTATCGGCTATATTCAAAGTTCGAATACGGGTTACGAACTAAAACAAAGAAGTATTATATATATGTATTACATTATACATATATTTGAGGTGTATAGGTTTACCAAAGCTTAATGTTTAATATTGAGCGAAATTAAAGAGAACCGGATTCAATTACAGATTTTCAGAGTAATATATGAATATATGAAAATGTAGAAATGAAAACACATTTTTCAGTACAATGGATTTATTATAACAATGCTCGATTATATTCGAAAAATGCCCGATGTTATCGAACTACGCAGAATTTCACCCTCGAATTCTAATAAAAATTCATGATCTCGAACTGAAAACCCAGTGGAAACAGGATTGTTCGTAAATTACATTTTTTGGTCGGCGCGGAAAAGTGACGAATTCAAACGTCTTGTAAGCTTTTCATATGAACTTATTACTTACATTTTTCATTAAAAACCCTCGAATTCATTTCCTATCCATACTTTTGAAATATGTATACAAAAAGATAAATGTTTGAATGTTGATTTCCATGCGTAACTACATACGATAATGAATTCAGTGCGAACTTACCCTCTACGTGTCCTGTTAAATTGAAGTGTGTTTGATTAAAGGTAAAATACACAGAAGTATAATTGGTTTATGTAGCACGTTGATTATAATAATAAGATTGTCGTGTTAGTTTTATAGAACCCGTTTCGATGATATTTCTTGATACCTCTTTTATTTACTGGGTGTTGTCATTTATTTTTTTAATTTTATAAATAAATTAATATTTATGACTTTAATCGTCTTCGTAAAATAGTAATATCGATAGAACAATTGGATCTTGATAAAACCTCATTTATTATGCATAATTGTTATCTAAAAAAATAGCTTTTCTTTATCTAAATTAGTTTCATTTACTTTATGATACACATTATTTCAATGTTGATTTTTCCGTAAGCTCCTCCCTAAATTGAAAATAACTTTGCTTCCTTGAATCCAAGAACCCCGCATATATACAACGTAAATTGCACGACACATAGTGCCCTTACATAAAATTATCTACGTTTTACAATTACTATGGTTGAAGACATGGCGTGCGTATGGTTGTGTCTATCATCGGGGAGCGACGACTATAAATTACCTACCCGACGGTTACCGCAGATTGTAAGAGGATAGGCATACATATACCACTGGTTTTAACTAAAATTAGAATGCCAACAAGTGTTTGCTTTAATCAATTTTGCATAAATTACGCGATGAAAACAAGACTGTGAATTGGTATTTAAAAAGCGTTTTTCTTTCTCGAAATTTTATAGGTTGATGGCCTTCAATTTTTTCATCACAAAAAAGTCAACAATGTGGGATTTCAACAATATTGTTTCTATTTCATTACGTATATACTTAAACTTCTTAACGTAAAAAATATTCTTTGAATATTTTCACCCGAAAAAGCGATCGTATATTATTTCGGCAAACAGTTTGGTGGGAATTATTGTGTTTTATAAGTAAACAGAGCTTTCGCGTGAAAATGACCGAAAAGTTCAATTTTAGGGTGCCGCGCCCGTTCGACCAATATTTGCCGAAAGACACAGGCTCGCTTAATAGTTCGGAATATTTGGAGCTTGAGTAAGACCCTGACTTTTCGGCTTTTTATAAAGTTTATTGCTTTATTTATATATAGAATGTGTTATTGTAACCTATAAGTTTCTGATATTATAATTAATCATGATATAATGACACTTTTATTATTATCGGTATTGTACTGGATTAATAATTGACAATATAACAGTGATAATCATAATTGATTGTATAAAAGCATTCATTATTCAATGAACCGAGTTATCGTTAAATTGACCTGGTAGACTCAAATTTTACAAAATTCGGTCGACCAAGCGAAACCGCATTCCTACCATTTTCATCAGATAATCGATAATTATAGCTTAATTCTTATTAGTCATCTTTAAACTTTCCCAGCTTTATTAAATTTAGAAATTAGTCTCATACCTATCCTCCTTTTTTCATTTATATCAATTTTGATATATAAATATCGTTCAAAATATTTTCCCAGTAATATCCAAGCAAATGTCTACTTACACCTAGACATTTTATTCAGTGTACTATACTTTTCCCTTCTATTTCAATTACACCCTACTAACCTAAGTACAACCGACTTCAGCATATATAGTTTCGGCATTACGATCGATCAACGACATTCGACGCGTTCGACTGTTAACATTTCGAAGAAGGCATTTATCCGAATTCACTATAGAACGGCCACCCTATTGTCAGAGCATACCCAGCCTCAAACCTTGAAATTCCAAACTCATACCTCCCGCACGAGATACTATACTACACAGAATTTCTACCATCCTGTCACATATATATACGACCATCATCCTCCGGGATCGATACTCGCAGCACCGCTTATATATATTTTCTCGCTCGTCAAATGAAAATCAATCGCACCTCGATATTATACGCACAAAACGCGCCATCGTTGATATACAATAAGGCGCGCGCGCAGCACCTCTACTTTGACGGATCGCTACGAGCGCGTCGCTTTATTTTCGCGACATAATTGGCGCAACAACGCGCGTGGAACGCCTGTAATTGGAGGTTAATTAGCGAATTCAATCACGCGCAGTGAGGCGGAGGTAGTACAAATTTTCCTACTATCGAATTGCCCGCGCGCGTATGCTATTATGCAACGACGGTCGGCTCGATTTCCAACTGTTTTACGTAATTACCAGCCGAGCAAAAGTAGTCTGCAGTGACGACGACGACGTCGACCACGACGATCGTTCAATCGTGTATACGTCGATGAGTCCGGCTCGCTGTAGGGGCTCAAATAAGTATTATATATTCGTACAGATGGTTAATATGGAGTGTGATGTTTCCAATGATGTATTCTGTTACCACTTTTTTGAGAATTCCTGAACATTTTTATGAGAATTACCTATACTGATCGATGATATTTGTTAAATAAGAAGGCATTCTGAAAATTAAACAAAATCGTTATTCAAAAGAACTTTCTTCATATAGTTTTTTTATAATTTTTTCGTTCCAATCGTACATAAATTAACATCGATGCAAATTATTTCCCGGTAATAAAAGAAAAGCTCTTAAAATTTTTTTTATACT